>JARHVA010001344.1:2050000-2072500 GCA_037957365.1 Torreya grandis | reverse complement strand
TATCACCCTTGTGTCATTTTATTTCTATATATCCCTTTAATAATCTAGATAACATCAATCTAGATTCCATTTTAGGGTTAAACATTTGGTGAACACGATCTTTGAACATCAAAACCCTAAGCATACCCTTTGAGATGCTTATTACCCTTTTTGTCCTAGTCTTTTTTTACTTCATATCTTTTATCATGGATAACATTGTTTTATTTGATGACTTTGATTATGAAACTATCCAATTCTCCCTCAAAGAAGGAATTCAAATTGACTACTCTTGCATTCTTCTAAGTGGTAAAGCATGTAATATAAAATACTTAAATGGTGGTAGTTTTTATCCTCTAATTAGTTCCATGCTCCTACCACTTCATGAGATAAATGCATTCATCTTAAGGAAGATGAATAGCCTTTATCCATACTTCCTATACCACCATTATATGACATTTTCATGTGATACTTTCAAAAGTATGGATACCATGGCCAAGGATTGGGAAAACATGAGCAAGGTATAACACACCCTATATACCTTAAACATAATAATACAAATAGGAAAGGTTTGGAATTTTCACAAACATCCTTGATTCAACAACCATTCAAGCCAACTAAACGTGTACATTTTATCAAAAACCTGGGTATGTATGACTAAGAGGTTCCTTCATTTGATCATTAAAATTTTTGACAACTACATAAAGAGATTATGGTTGATGTGTAAACCAATAATAGGGGGACATGTCTTCAATAAAATTTCCCCCAACATTCATACATTTCCAAATAATATCCATTTATTCAAGGGTGATGTTTTTCCCCACCTTCATGTAAAACAAATTTTATATCAAAAAAGGTATCCTTACCAAAATTTTCCAAAGCTAAAATTGTAATACCCTTAAAAAAGGAAAACGCAATAAATTCTTCAAATGATACAAGCTATTTGAATGATATATCAAATGTACCATAGTTCAAAAATCCCATACCATTACCAAAATTTCATAAATTTAGTGATCATGAACTTGCACTCATTGTAAATAAGTATGATGATACTCATATGCCTAAATTCAAAAGAGGGGTTGGGTTGTAACCAATTCTAACACCTATGACAAACACCTTTATCCCCATGGAATATCTAATGTCTATGATGACGACTATTGGGGACCTTCAAAAGCAAGTTTTTATGCTCCAAATGCAAATGGCTTTCCATAATGATAATACACATGTTACCCCATTCAAAAATAAACCTCTTTTGTAATGTATACTTGAATATATTTATCCCCAAGTTTTTAAATTGACAGATATACCTCTCATTTTGAGACACAAGGACCCATTTGATCACATGATTATCTATATAGATTATTTTGGTCACTAGGCACAAGATGATAAATTATTGCTAAAAGTTTTCCATATGAGTATTTTTGATGAGGCTCAAAATTGGTTCTATAGTTTACCAAAGGGTTCCTTACATATTTTATTAAAATTGGAAGATGTATTTTTCATGGATTTCAATACCCAAAAGGTTCCAAAATTTATGTTAGAACATTTGCACAACTTCAAACAATGTGATGATAAGTCCCTTAAAGATTATACTATTTGATTCAAAAGTACATCATATTATCTAGCATTTAAACCCTCATATTTGGAATTATAATATATATTTAGTAGAGGTCTTCTTTCCCCATTAAAGGAAAGGACATTAAATAAACAATATGAATAATTTAGTCATTTATATAATGATGTGCATACCTTTATAATTACTCATTCCAAAAAAATTGACATATCTCCCTCCAAATACAAAAGGTTTATCCCTCTCACAAAGGGGGGAGATGGCTTACCTAAGGAGAATTATGAACAAAAGTGTGGTATCCCTAATCTTTATATGACCAATTCACAAATGTTACTCAACATGGGGCCAATTCAAGGTCCACATATTTTACAAGAATCTTAAAATGAACAACATAAAAATCATCCACATCAACAATATTTAACAATTACCTTATACATGGGTGGTGATTATTTTTGGCATAACCATATCAATCATGCACAAGCAAAAACTACTTACAATGTAAGAAGCTTACAACAAATGGGATTCAATCTAACAAACTTATTAAAAAAATGAGGCTGGAAAGACTCCTTAGGCAACATAACATTACCAATTTCTTGTGATCCTAAAGTGATTCAAATATAGGTTTGGATTATGTCTACCATATCCCCATATGTATTTACACTAGGAACTCTTTGGCTATACCAAATGGAAATAAAAATTGATCCAAATTAGCATGGTATTTCCTTTCCTCACAAAGGTAAATTAATACGTATTTCAAATGATAACATTACTTCTTCTACTACACATGAAAAATGTGAGGAGGAACATGCTATGTACCTATTCAACCTATCCAATCATGATGAAAATAAGGTAAAGGATCCACCTTAAGGTTGTATGGTTCACAATGGAGGAGATATCTATGACCATCCATTGGATGGCATTATAGGATGATCTTTTCACTTCAAAAAATCTAAAAATACCAAAAAAAATAAAAAATAATATTCAAGACTCCAAAAATACTTTTTGGCACCTAAATTTTTTATTGGATCCTTGGCATCTGTGTGATAGTTCTATGTGGATGGATGACATACTAATTTACTCCTACATACACATATGTGTCACACTCCTACTTAGGTGTGATACATGCATACACATATACATGGTATATTCCTATTTTGGATGTTGGCCTTCCCTTTACTCATGTCATAAGGTCATTGAGGCATCCGATTATTTGATCTTGAGACACACAAGTTATATTATTTGATGATCACTCTACATTATCATGTTTGAGATTACAAATGTACTTACACATACCTATTATCTATGATTATATCTTACATAGGGTATTTGATATGCTATACACTTGACATCTTTTCCTAACACATTGGATCTATGGGACACTATGACATGTTTATCCCTATTACTTATGCTTCATTTTATGCACTTCCTTGAGTGTCTTATCTTGCTTGTTTGAGAATTTGAATATGCTTCTTTGCTTGAGGCAATTGTGCCTATGTATACTTTCATTGACATCTTCATATGTCATTGATTTTTGTATGTACATTTAAATATGTCATCCTTTAATTTATGGACATTTTACTAAGTCATATCCCTTTAATTGTGTGGCATTTGAACATGCCCCTTTTTTACGATCTCCTTGGACCATTACATTTTTGGTTTAATTTTGAGTGTTCTTATGTGTGTGCTTATTTTTTTGTTGAGCTTGTAATATTAATATCTAGATATTGCCATGATCTTTATCTTGAATCTTTGGAATACATGTGATCACATTGGTTTTATGTGCATTAATGACACATTTCCCTAGATATGTTCCTTTTATATGCTACACAGTTACATTCATATATTATACAGTTGGCTTATCCTTTTGAGGTGAGGTAACTATATATAAGGGAAAGTGAAGCTGATCTAAAAATCAATCCTAAATCAAAGAAGACAAATCACATTATCCCTTCTGCTTGTTGGTACATTTAGACAATTAGGTCATGAACAATATGGATATGCTAGACCTAACTAAGGGGTCTCTTACCACATAATATCACTAGAGAGGTTTTCAAAGCCTCTAGTCAAGTAATACTATACAATAACCCTAGTTAGGTCCTATGTTTTCTTATCACAAGTAAATGAAAAATTAAAGTAAAATCTAACCTAGTGCTCACCAAAGCATGTGGCACAAAATGGGGGTAATAAACATAAAATTAAATGTGCAAATAAGAAATCTAATCAAGTCAATGTAGAGTTAATTCTAATGCATGGAGAGAGAAACATATTCATAAGCTAAAAAATGTAAATTTATCTACTTAATATAGAGGAGAAAGAGTTAGGAATACTTGCCTTAAATATGAATCCATCAAGCCTCATTATCTCCTTTATCTAAGGTGTTTTACAAGAGGTTGTTGTGTATGTTGAAGAAACTAAGGATGGACAATGGACTATAATTTAGCCAAGGACCTCCTAGTTGATCCCAAGTTTTCATAAGACAAGATTATTCTCTCCAAGGGTAGTATGAAACCCTAATCAATGGATACTCAAGAAGAATAGTGGATAAGCAAATTCACACATAAAATGATTATCTATATCTCTCTCTAATGAAAATGGAAAAAAAGATGTGTTTATATAGTTAAATCTAACCCTAAACTCTTTTGAAGTTTAATCCGATAGAGTCAACCCAATTGACCATATTATTTAATAAATAAAGTAGTTAGGTCCCATACTAGGTCGGCCAAGGTTGACCTAATCTTGTAACATGCTTATATTTTAATAATTGGGTTAGCTTAGGCTGATTTTGTTAAATAAATGTTAAAAAGAGGTTTTGGCTTAGGTAGGGGTTGTTTGAGGTAGTGAATTGCTTGAAGGAATGTGTAAGGGGGGTGTCAAAGCTTAGGTAAATGTATACGAGAGCTTTGTGCTAGTTTCAAGTGGTGGTATAGGGGAAAATAATCTTTTAAAACACTAGTGGTTTGCCCACCTCTTTCTCGGTGCACCCTTTAAGGTATGCACTCAGAGATATTGAGACTCGATGGGTTCCTACAAGAGAGAAATCATCAATGATTGATAAAGTTTAAAAATATTATGTGTATATATTTAACCCACTTTAATCTCATCACATGTCATGAAATTGAAATAGGGGATTATGATTAGCGAAAAGAGTATAACAACACACAACACTAAGCTAAGTAAATTGAATTAAGAAGCGAATAATATAAATGAAAGGATAGAATTAAAAAATATGTAACTTTACTTACCTTAGTGTTGTATAATAGGAAGTAAATGAGAGAAATGTGAAGGTGTCCAATGTAAGAAACATTAGGTGAACCTATAAAATAAGTAAAAAATCAAGATTTTTATAAAATATACATGTATTATGTGGAAAGATTATCTACGATGTTAGGATTCTAGAACATCTTTTAGTTTAGAAAAAGAGCTAGTAGAAACAAAGTTATGGGAAAAAAATAGAATTTGGTTGTAAATAATTGATAGGTAAATAATTATAATATTAAATATAAATAGGGTCAAAATTAATTTGTTTGTTATTTTTACTATTTTAAGAAAATATAGCTCTAAAGGACCTAGTTAAACCTAGAGAGTGACTTGTGATTGGAGTAGGGCACATTGTATAATCTTTGCTCTATCATTTGGGTAAATTGCATGCACAATATGTATGGGATGCTGATCTAGGGGTAAAATATGATGGGCCCTATTATTTTGCTGAGTGATTGGATATATGAGAGCTTCCCTATGTATTGAATGGTGGGGTTTCTCCATGTAATTGATGATAGGTTACCTTGGGTCTTGTGATAGAGGTAGGATCATATAGTGTATGTCATGCCCCATGTTCTAACTTTATAGACTGTTACACAAAGGTAAATAGTGTGGCAAGCTTACTTTGACATTGTAACCATATGATTATCTTGGGTGACTGTTGCCACTAGTTTGGTAGGTGTTTGGATAATGGGCCACTATAATTCATGTATAAAGTCACATCCATTAGCTCATGTATTCAGGAAACTAGGCTTACTGTAGACACCAAAATTATGTCACACACATATGCATAACTCCCTATGTCAAAATCCCCCTTAAACCCATTTTAATAATAATAATTAATATTCTTAACCCATACTTTTACCTCTCACACATTTAATTAATTTAAAATACTTAATTAAGTTAATTAAAAACCCCTATTGCCACCTTACCTGGCCACCTCACCTTATGACTAATTTTCCCTTGATGAGTCACCTCAAGACTTGGTCCCCTCATCCTAACTACCCAAGACTTATTCCCACTTCCAAACTAAATTCATAATGAACTACTTCCTTCCTAACCTCTTATTTTTACCAATTTATAATGGGCATCACACTTGGCATGAATAACAATAGAAAATAGGCCAAAATAAGAAAGGTTTACCTATTCTAGGGTTACCAACGTCAATCAACCCATGGTCAATATTAGTGGGATCACTGACATCAGCAATATAAGCCAAGATCAAACCTAAAATTCAATTCCATAGAAATTAAGAAAATTGATTCTTACTCTCGTTCAGGCTCTTGACATTCTATTTTTTGACATCCATGCTTACAATCACCCTACATAAGTCAATCATAATCAGCAACTGAACTCTTGAGGACCAACAATACCCACTTATTCTATTTGTTTAGGTATTTAGGTTTAGAATCCTTTATAGGGACCATCAACCTGGCCATTATCATTCAATGACCACCATAACTAAGTACATCATTAATATTGTAGGTCATTTAAATATTTATTCTGCTATTTCTTTATATCTACTCTGCATTACTTTATGTACTTCTGACCATACCCCCATGAGGGAGTTACAAAGCTTCCTTGCTTATTTCCACTTAACCTGACATACCAAACCTTTGACTAGACTTAACCAAGACATAATCTCCCTCTCATAACTCTCACAACCTTTCTGACCTAATCCAAACCATTTCCCAAAACTAGGAAAGCCTTCTATAAGCTCCTAGACAATTATTGGCCCTATTGACCTCGATAGCCTAACTGACATCGGTCACCTCACTACTGACCTCAAAAGTATAACCAATATCACTCAATCCATTACCAATGTTGATTACTGTGTATTCCCTAACCTCTTCAAAACCTACCTAGACAACTTCTAAAACACAAACATAGTACCTCATATGTACCCTATCACTCTCTATTACATACAGGTTGTTAATAATAGTAATCTTATCTCTTTTTCACTCTCTCTTTACCTCTCTTTTAGTTATTTTTAATTCTTTTTCCTCTCAAAATTGGACTATCATCTCTAGGGAAGTTTCACATTTCCTAGAACAAGCACGTAGCTTGGCAGCCCACTCATTTATCTACTAACAAACATCTTGTGGTAGTGCTTTCTTATTTGTAGGTAGCCTCCCTAGCCAAATAAGAGTGATCAAAACATCTAGATACAATGCACAAACCAAATCTAGGTTCATTCTAATTACTTATCCCCATCTTTCTTTCTATTTTCCTTTAGACTTAAAATAGACAAAATTTAGAGAAATATTTCTGGCACGCCCGGTGGGACCTTGGAGTTTTCCTTGGGTTCATTTCTTGTTTAAAACCTTCATATAGGTGAATTATAGTGAAAAATTTTATTTCTTGCACTTCCTTCTTCTCTTTTTTCTTAAAAATAAAAAAATCAATATCTTATTCTCTGTTTAAAAGGCATTAAACTGAAATTTTCTTTCTTTTCTCCTTGCCTCTAAAAAGTAATTTGTCATTTTATTTTTAAAAAAAAAAAAAAAAAAAAAAAAAAAAAAAACAATATTTTCTTTACTTCCTCTTGCATGCACATTAGGATAGTCAAATTCATACTCTATTCCTATTTCATCTATGTTTTCATTCAAATCTAAATGTTTCAGATTTGGATTTAAAACTTACTACATTTCATAGTTTGCTTGTTGCATATTAACTCACCTAGTTAATTATAGGAATTTTAAATAAATTGTAGTAAACCTATGTTACAAAACTAAATCACATTCACATAAACGAGCATCTAAACTCACCTGAGAAAAGGCCTATTAAGATTTCATCCCCTAGTGGATCACCTTACCCTACCTGGCTATCCTACTTAGATTTCACCACTAAGGGGAGAACCCACTCCATTCTCTAGTAGAGTATAATCTCTAGATAGAAGGTATATTTTGGCTAAGCGGCCTAGCTCAATTCTAGGTTCATGAATTGTAAAGAGTAAGCTCCTATAACAAGCCATGTAGCTATTCTAACATAAATTTCCTCTTGAGTACCAAAACTGACTTGAAACTAGCTCTAAATTGCTTTTTAGTACCTTCAATAACCAAATTCTCTTCTCACTATCTGATTAAGGCATAAGCCAACATGAGACAAAAAATTAATCTCTAGGACTTAATAGTTGTTGGTTGGATGTTCTTTTTCTGCTTTTCAATTGCCTTTTATAGTTTTGAGTTGGTAAGGATGCTTTCCTATTGATTCACAAAATCAATACTATTTCTAAAACTCAGTTTTTATAACCTATTATCTCAAGTTTTTTTAGTGTTATTATTTCTTACATAGACCTTTTACATCCACTATTTTACCTATTTTCAGCCTCTAATTTCTTAAAACATTAGATTTTCCATTTCCTAGGATTTCACAGTGATTGACATTGGTTAACCCTACCGTTATCGACAGACTTTACCTATCGACATCGGTTATTTCACTAGCATCAACAAACTTTTCCTACTGATATCGATTACTCCCTTACCAATGTCAATGACTGTGTAATTTCATCTACTCAAAATAGTAAGCTAAAATAACCCATTTACCTGCACTCAAACCTAGTTTTTCTTTATTATATTTCAAATACAAGGTAGAAAGACCATTTAAACCTCCTCTTGCATGGTATTGACATGAGCTCAAGCCAAAATTCTTATTGATTATGCAAGTTGGAAACCACTTCCACCTTCCCCTCTCACATCTAATTCTAGCATGGAGCATACTTTAGATATAGAGCATACTCCTAGCCCTAAACAAATTCCCATTTTGCCTGAGGTAGATCAAGATTTTGCTAAATTTATTGATCATAATGTGGTAGCCCTTCAACATTACCTTGCTATGAGCCAAACTCATAATTCTTTGGGTGACCCAATCTATGGTATGCCAACCTCTTTAATGGAGACAACCTCAATTTCAATTGCCTTCATTATTTTCCCCATGGTTACCCAAACCACCACTTCGATGAGTAACCCAACTATAAACAATGTTCAAAATATAGCATCTGCAACTACCTAATCCCACCTAAACCCTAGTGTAACTTCCCTACTTTCACAATCACAACCAGTTCAGCCAAGTCATGCCCCATTCCAAATTTTATTAGTACCTATTCCATCCACCCTCGTGCCTATAATTACCCAATTTATGACTCACCCTTCCTCTAGTCTAACCATGCCAATAATCTAACCTGCAGTAACAACAACCAACTAAGGCATAGTCTCCAACCTAATGGGACAAGTCCCTTTTCTTTCTACACCTCAGCTTATGACTCATTATCCTTATGTTTTCCTGACACAACCTTAGCAAGATATGGTATACACTCCCTCTACTTATTATCAGCTTCTTTATAACTTAGGAGGTATCCCCCAAACCAATCCCCCTCCAGACCTCATTAAGATGCTAATGAACAAGATGTCTAATCTAGAGACATCCATTTCTAGTTCAAAGAATGTATTATCTTATGATCAGATATGCAATGAACCAATCCATCCTTCTATGCCTATTCATCTATATCCAAGCCAATGGGAACTCCCTAAATTTACTCATTCTTAGAGTAAAGAGGACCCACAATGACACTTTTGAGCATTTAGACATGCTTGTTATTTAATAGGACATGATGATGCATTACTACTTCACACTTTCCCTATGTGTCTTTCAGGTGCTACCTTGGATTGGTATAGCTCTATCCCTCAGCACTCCCTTTTCTCATTTACCCAACTTGCACAAATATTCCTAGACCATTTCTCTATTAAAATTTCTAAGAAGGTTTCTATAATATACCTTTATTCTATCAGACAATTTGAAGACAAGTCTATTACAGATTTTGTCACTCGTTGGAGAAGTTTGATCAATCAACTCTCCTCCTTACCCAAACTTGAGCTTATTGAGCTTTTCTCAAGGGCATGTGCTAATCAGACCTCATCCACACTCTAGGTACAAATTTTCCACACATTTTATGAGGCCTTTACAATGGCATGAAAACTCAAGGTTCATGCTATTGATGAAGGCAAAGTCAAGTTGTGCAGTAATAATCCCAATACCAAGTCAAATGACTCCTCTTCTTCTAAAACTTATCCCTCTAAACAAAAGGCTAAAGGCTTCACCAACATGGTGGTCATTAAGTTAGCCTCTTCCACAACAACAAACCAATCAAATTCTTTGACTTCTCAAAATCCAACCAAGTAATTTCAACAATGGCATGAATAAAGACAATACACTATCATTGGGGAATCATATACATCCATCTTGGAGAAACTATTAAAACAACGTGTCATAAACCTTCCTTAGATTAAACCTCTCATATAGTTTGACCCTTCCCATCCTATCCCAACCTGGTACAAAGAAGATAGTTTTGCAATTGCCATCGAGTTAAAGGCCACAACTCTAATAATTTCAAGACACTCAAGACCATTGTTTAAAATATGCTTGATAGAGGTGATCTCATCTTGGACAATGCTAACATACCTCATAATCAAAGCATTTATGTGTTCAAACACCGTTTTCCTAACCATTCACCAAATCAAAATATTGTCTAGTCCACAACTAACTTAGGTGATTATAATATCCATACGGTTAATATGGTCTTTCCTTTATTTTCAATTCAACCTACCCCTCAACAAGAGACATCTATTTCATTGAATCCTCCCCCACATTCAATGGCATCTATTTTACCCATTCTTCCTCCTCAGGTAGAAGATCCTATTTCACCCATTCCACTCCCTTGAGAGGAAGAGCTTCCTTTACCACTCCTTTTGCCACCTGAGGTGCCTATAATGCCTATTCTACTTGCACCAATATTACCTATTCTCTTACCGCTTGAAGACCACAACCTACCTATTCCTTAATCACATGTTGAAGGGAACATCATTCCTAAATTATACCCTCTTGAGGAACCTTCTTCACCTACTTCTCCTCCACCTATAGAGAGTGGTACCCCACCCACTTTACATTTTCACCTAGAAGAGTCCATATCATCTATGCCCATAATAGATGAGAGACCTATTGTGCTTACTCCAATTGCACCACTCTTACCCCTTCTTTTACCTATGAAGAATCATACTTTACCCATACCTTAACCACATGTTGAAGGGAACATCATTCTTACATTATACCCTCTTGAGGAACCTACTTCTCCTACCTCCCCTCCACCCATGGTAGACCAAGTCTCTTCTCCCATCTCTGTCAAAGAAGACCCCATTGTGGTTCTTTCTCATCTTTGGCCTAAAGTAGCAGAAACCAACAATTTTCCTCTTTCCCAAACACCATAGATTTCTAAAGGCATAACTATAAGGCCTACATCAACTTCATCAAAACCTTTCTCATGTTTAGTGAAAAGTCTAGAATTTCTTGACTCCATGAAGCTTGACCATGTGGCATTTTTGGACTGGCTTAAAACTTTGTATCCAACACAATGAATGTTGATCTTTACCACCAATCCCCTTACTACTCTTTACCCTAAGGTCTTTGACAAAGTTAGAGCTTCTTCACCAAAAGCACTTGAAGTTTAGTCGTCTATGTCAGAACCCTCATCCTCACAGGAATCTATTATATTAAAGCAGATCAAGCCCTTAGGTGTATGCTCCATTTCTAATTTAATTCATTTTCAAGTGAAATTAGATTTAAATCCTCAACCACAAGTTGGAGTTTCTCACCCTAAAATATAGAATAATGTTAAGCCTCTTAGATCTCACTGATCCCTTATTCAACCCTCAACTTTACCATCCATTTTGGGGCCACACCCCTCTACTTTAGTTAGAATATCACCTAACCAAGCCAAATAAAAGGTTAAGCTACCTCCACTCCTACCTTTTCCATCTGGTAGGCCTCTCACATCTGACATTAATAAAGTGATAGCAAAACATGTAACTCCACCCTCACTAAACAAGGCACCATGTAAAATTACCTTTGCAACACCAAAACAAAATAAGGTGTCCACTCCTATTAGTACAACAAGTGCAAGTCCACTTGCACTCTCTCAAAGCTTTTTATTACGTTAGTTATTGAAATATTTCATAATAACTCTTCCTCCCATTAATCCTCATAGTCCTCTTGGAATGAAGCGGATACACAAGTATGTTTATATCATCATTCACCTGGACATGATATTGAGAGTTGTAAAGCCCTCACAATGGTTATTCAACAACACTTCAATGTTGAAACTCTCTTTGATGACACTACCATTAACCTTCATATTATGCCACCTTTGGCATCTACAGTGCCTCCTACTATTCCACCTAAATTCAAACCCAAAGATGTCATTGTAACCCCTTTACCACCTCCTTCACCAACTTTTCAAATCAACACAGTTAATGTGGCCACATGGTCACAAAACCAAAAAGATAAAGCTAAGGAAAAGGTCACTACTCCTTAGATCCATACCTTCACTAAAGACATTCCCCTTACTAATCCTAATTTTTCTATCTTGGGCATTCCTAAAACATCTTCAGATGTTATTCAAAGCTCAATGGTGAAACAACTTCACCAAACTCTGGCAAAAATGTCTTTGTATGAGTTAATCTAAAACTCATCCCAATACCATCAAGCTTTGATTAGTGCTTTGTAAATGATTGAGGTACAATTGAATGATCCCCAACCTATTTTAGCTTTGGTAATCTCCCTTAATTCTATCTCCCTGATTTCTTTCAGTGATTTAGAAATTTCACTTTAACACCCTAAAGATCAGGATTCTACCCTTTTTATTACTACATATATTGATCAAAATCATATCAAGAGAGTAATGATCAATGGGGGAGCTATTATTAATATTATTTCCACCCATGCCTATAAATAGCTAGCCCTTCCTGGCAATTGCATGTCTCAAACTGATGTGGTACTCTATTCCTTTAATGATACTACAACTACTACAATGAGCACTATTGTCTTACATATTCATGTAGGTCCCCACATAATTATTGAGATCTTATATGTTGTGGAAGGAGAGTTCCAATATAACATACTATTTTTATGACCTTGGATACGTGCTATGGCATATGTACCCTTACTTTTGTACTGTTGTGTCAAATTTGAACATGATGGACAAGTACATGTTATACCTATTGACCCACCTCCATTTAAAAAATGTAACATGACCTATAGTCCCAATGATGTTCTAATCCCATTGAAAACATTCTCTTACTCACATGATACTTTTGAAGCTTCCATAAGCTCCACTCTCATGGTTACATAGATACTGACAACACAAATTCTCGACAATGATCCCATGGAGGAAACCTTTCAACATTTGTCACTCGATAAATATCATTTGTTGATGGTCAACATGTTATATACTCCAAAAGAGTATGGAAGGCTTCACATGCTCCCAAATTATGATCCCCATATTGGGATGGTCATCCCTTATATCCCCCCTAACCTTTGAACCAATTTCACATATGGGGGAATTGATTAAACTCCCACTGTCATCAATCCATCTTCTTCAACACAAGAATTTACCTGTGACTTCTCTTTCTTGAGTAACCCTATATTCACTCACACCTATCTCTATAGGTGTGCTTACAAAGGATTTGGTTTGGGTCATTATGAACAAGCTATCCATATGCCTATTGAATATCCTACTAGCAACACCATTGAAAATGCCAAAATGAGGTATGGGGTGCGATATGACCAACCAAATAAACTCACTAAAACCTCCCATGAACCAATTATTGAAGAACCAGTCTCTCCTTCTCCACCTTCTTCTCCATTATCACCTATAGAATTAGAGGTATCTATACCTCCTAAATTGTTTTTCAATAAAAACCATCTATTTGGGCCTCTCACCTATTGTCAGGGTACGGAAACAAGGTCCCTTCCTCTCATTCATCTTGAAATAATTGATGAAGACTCTCCCACTATTAACACTATCCAATGTCAAGATGATGACACAATTCTCACCTACATGGGTGTACATGATTCCTATATCCAATGATCACTCCCATTAGAAACATAAGTTATGTTAAATAAATCAACCATTGACATCAACCTACCCTCCCATGATAACCCTCGCATCCTCAAGATTGGCCAATCTTTAGATTCCTCTAAACAAGATGATTATGCCATGTTTCTTAATGACCATACAAAAGCCTTCACTTGGTCTTACAATGACATGCCTGGTACTCTATCATCACCCATAACATTGTCACCAATTGAGATGCTAAACCTGTTAAGTAGAATCTTCACAAAATGCATCCTTGTATTGTTCTCCTTGTCAAGGAAGAGCTCCAACACCTCTTTTTTGTTAACTTTATCCAACCCATCGACTACCCACAATGGATTTCCAATATTTTTCCTATCACAAAAGTGACTAGGGGAATTCATATTTGCACTGAATATCATGATTTAAACCTCGCCTATCTAAAAGATGATTTCCCATTGCCAAGTATTAACCAACTTGTTGATCTAACGATCGGCCATGAGATGCTATCACTTATGGATGGATTTTCTAGATATAATCAAATCTTGGTCGCTTCTGAGTATCAACATAAAACAACCTTTATTACCCCATGGGGGACTTTTTATTATTAGGTCATGTCTTTTGGCCTAAAGAATGCTATTGTAACCTACTAACATGCCATGACATATTTTCCAAGATATCCTACCCAAAATTATGGAGGATTGCATGGATGACTTACTCAGTAAGTCTAAAATTTTTCAAGAACACTTGACAATTCTCAAAACCATATTTACTCATCTCTTCCAATATAACATTTGATTACACCCAAAGAAATGTGTCTTTGGTGTTCTTTCTGGTAAACTCTTAGGTTATATCATTTATGTCAGTGGTATCAAGGTCAATCCTACTAAGGTTAGAGAAATCCTAGAGATGCCTCTACCTACTAGTATCAAACAACTCTTCAGCCTACAAGGCAAACTTCAATCCATTCACTACTTCATTTCCTAGTTGTCAGATCACTACCAACCCTTTCACCATCTCCTCAAAAAGGATGTCTCCTTACAATGGAATATAGATTTCCAAGAGGATTTTGATGTACTTTAACAATACCTCCTTTCCCTACTGGTTATTATTCCACCAAAGGAAAATTAGCCTTTCTACCTATACATCTCCACAACAGACCATTCTCTAGGTGTTATGATTACACATCAAGATGACCAACATCAAGAGCAAACAGTTTATTATATTATCCACACACTTATTGATTATGAGACTCGATATACCCATACTAAAAAACTTTGCCTTATGTTTGTCTTTTCTGCTTCTAAGCTTCACCATTATCTCCTAAATCACAAAACATATCTGGTCACCCATACTGATCCCCTTAAATACATGCATTCCAAACCATATCACAACCAATGTGTAACTTGGTGGCTCATGATTCTTGCTGAATTTGACTTAGAGTTCATTCAACAAAAGTCTATTAAAGGGCAAACAATCATTGACCAGTTAGTTGCTGCCCCTTTACCTGATAATCAACCTTCAAAACTTGAATTCCCTGACAAATGTATTACAACACTCTCTACTAATGACATCTCCTATCAAATGATGATGTTATTTGATGGATATAAATGCCAACATGGTGGGGGTGCGGGAATCATTCTTATTTCTCTAGATGGTTAGCCTATACCTCTGTCATTTAAACTAGATTTTGAATGCACCAACAATATGGCCAAATATGAGGCTTTGATTCTAGAACTTCAAACATCTGTCTTCTTGGGTATCAAATCCATAACCATTTTTGTGATTCTTAGCTATTAGTTAACCAAGTTAATGGTTCCTACCTGTGCAAAAATGAAATTCTACAGTGGTATAAACATCATGTAGATACGCTCTTAGGATCATTTGACTCTTATCTCGTACAAATTGTTTCTCGATCTACAAACCAGTTTGCTAACACAATGGCTTCACTTTATTCACACATACCCTCTTCATCCTCCTCTTCTAGAATCTATGTCACTATGCATCGCTTAACATGACCCTCCTATGTCTCAGTTAACATCCTATTTAACATAAATGTAACAACTAACCCATAAGACTTATGGTACAAAAAACACATAGATTATTTTTCCTTCTCTATTACCCCTCCTAATCTTTCTAATAATGGGAAATGGGCCTTCATAAAATGTTCTGCTCATTACACTATACTATGGGGACTTCTCTACAAGTGAAGTTTTGATGGTCTTCTCTTTAGATGCCTAACTAGTACTGAGATTCCCTTTGCTATTAAGGAAGTCCATGATGGGATTTGTGATGGGCATTTCCATGGTCACACAATTACTAAATGTATCCTTTGAATTGGCTATTATTGGCCCACACTTCATCAAGACTGTCCTGATTATGTTTGATGTTACATCAATTGTCAACAACATCTTAACCTCGTTTATGTTCCTAGTCATGCATTGCAAGTCACCAAAGACTTTTGGCCCTTCTCCCAATGGGGCTTAGATCTAATCAAAGATATTAACCCTCATTCATCACTCTATCATCATTCTATCATTACTACCATTGAATACTTCACCAAGTGGGTTGAGGCTATCCTTGTCATCTCCACTAAAGCTGACAAAATTGTTGACTTCATTAACCACCACATCATCTGTTGTTTTGGTGTACCTTAAAATATTATAATAGATAATGGCAAGTCTTTCAAAAAAAATATTGTTCAAGGTTTTTGTGATGTATTTGGAATCAAATTAAGCTTCTCATCACCATCCTATCCCCAAGCTAATGGATAGGTAGAAGCTTCTAACAAAACATTGACCAAAATTCTCATGAAGGTAGTCAATGATATGGGGAAGGATTGATACACACACATTCATTTTGATTTATAGGCTTACCACACTAGTATTCAAACCCCTATGGGTGCTACACCTTTTTCATTGGTATATGGGATAAAGGCTATTTTGCCTCTTGAGGCCCAGATTCCTTCTATTCACATTTTTATACATGGCATACTTATTAATGATGACTTTTTCCAAGAATAGTTGGCCCAACTTGAAATTCCTGATGAGCACCATCTCATAGCCCTCAATCACCTCCAAATCTATCTAGAGCGTATCAACCCCGCTTATAAAAAAACCTCAAAGAATAAGATTTCAATATAGGAGATCTTGTCTTAAAATAAAATCAACATGTGACAAACATGGAGAAGAGAAAATGGGGTAAGTTTGCTCCTATTTGGATTGAACCTTATATCAAAACTCACAAGTATGGTTTAGGAACTTATCACTTGTCTTCTCTTGAAGGAAAGCCAAAACCCAAGCCTTTAAATGCTTTACACCTACGACCATTATTTTGTTAAACAAGCATCATTTTACTTCATGTTTAACTTGAGCTCATCCCTTGAGCATCCCTATTACATTCATTTCCCTTCCTCTTCACCTTTACTCCTATACACTTAGATAACTTGCACAATGGTATGGTTTTATCCTTATAGTGGAAAACTCCTAATCCTCTATAGTCTTATCCATGACTAAAAGAAAAAAAATGGGATATTTGATAAAGTTATAAAATCTTAGGTCATGCTTTTCAACGTAGACTGCTCCCTTGAAGGACAGCTATGTAACTTCGCTTTGCTACTATCAATAGACTACTCCCTTGAAGGATAGATATTTAAACTTAAAAACAAATGCTTAGACCACTCCCTTGAATGATGGCTAAGCCAAGTTATATTCTCAAAGGAAAAGAAAACTATAAAAGGCTTCCCATAGCTTTATATGACCTTAACCCATACAAAATCCCATTTTAGGCTTCTCACATCAATTAGCTTACTCACACACACAAAAAAAAAGCTTAAAGACATGGACTTGCCTATATTAGCTCTCGGGTCACCCACAAAAAGAACATATCATATCTACTTTGTAGGTTATGCTACCTAAACATTTTTCCTCCTTTTACCCCTTTTCCCCCTTATACTCTTTCAAGGGACTGTGAAGCTCACTTAACATAAGGTAAACATGACGCTTCTCTAATAAACACAATGGTTCAAAGATATAAGGCATGAAAGAGGCTCATTTTATTGAGCCTATTTATGTTCTAAATTATGGTCTTTACTAATACATAGGCATTTTACCTCTTTATTTTCCCATCCACATCACATGTAGATATCTCTATTTGAGATGAAAAAATAATGTCATACCAACACTAACAAATCATACTCAATTTATTTTACGCATACACCATCAAAAAGATGTAAAAATGCTAAAATAAACTAACATAACCAGTCTATTCATTTTAAGCATACACCATCACAAATATGGAAAAATGCTAAGATGAAACTAACCAAGCAACTATGCATATACCATCACATAAACGAGAAAGGCTAGTCTAAACTCAAATAACATGATCAACATTAACATCAAAATTAACATAGCATATCATAAACATCATCCATATCATCATCATAATCACAAGAAATGCATCTCAAATGAGCACATAACAATAAATGAACATATCATATATGTAATATGTGATGAAAGTAGATGTTTGTCATTTACATCATCATAACATCATATCTCTCTCTCAATGTATATCTCACATCTTCAACTCACAGGATTGTATACATGTAACATATATAATAAAAACTAGAAACCTCTAATACTTAGGGTCCTCAAGGCTCTCCATGTGGTCATGAGGAGGAAATATCATCACCACTCTTCATCTATCTACAATGACATGAGATAGAAGCCATCACACATGAAATTAACCTCTCCTACTCTCTAAACTCTGAATATCTCTATATCTATGGGAACTCTCTAATCACCCTCTCATAGTAGGCAATCTCATCTAGGGTAGTCAAATATCTCACCATAGATATAGTTTGTGGAGGACCCACAACACCTAATGATGGCCCAACCTATATTGGTCCCTATGGTGGTGGAGTAACATGGCCTACTACTCTTAGACTATCTCTCTCTGATATAACTACAATCACCTAACCCTATAAAACAATCACCTAACCCTATAGTGATATAACCTGACCCTATAGAGCCCCAATTTGACCTTGTAATGTGACCACCTAACCCTATAAGGCTAAAACCTATGCCTGGGATATCTCTCAATCTTGAATTACTACATCTTATGCCTGTAGCATTGCATCTCTCTCTCTGACTAACCCCTATAAATTTGGTGGTAGCCTCCTAATCTCGACCACTAGATGTAACCCTACCCACCAAGCTATATAGGCCATTATACACCCTTGGTCCCCAACACTTGGCCCTACTGACAACTCCTTAAAATCTAGCCCATCTTTCTCTTGGAGTAATGATAAGGGTGCCTCTATGTCATCCTTCCTATATCGAGGGAAAGCAGGTGGAATATCCTATAGTAGCCCAAACTACCTCTTGACCTATGCCATAGGTACCATCTCTAACTCATTGGTCCATCTCCCCCTAACCCATAGTGAGCTCTACAACCCAACAAGATGCTCTACCTACCCTCTAAGAATTAAGTATGTTAGATATGGTCTCCATAAGATATTTATAGGGATCAAGCCCTCAATCATGTGCCTATAGTAGGTAATGTCTCACACCACACCATCCACTCATGTCTGTGCCATCCTCTCTCTCCACTATCTAAAACCAACCCTAAAGTTGGCTAGGATAATGGTAGGTAACCTCAGTGGTCATGTTACCATGATCTGCTCATATGCCCAATAGTGTAGTAAATGATTGACACATAAACTATATCATTGTCACAACCTCAAGCCCCATATCCCTTTATATAACTATGCTAAAAATAATGGACCCTAGGTAAAAATGGTCCATTGCTCAACCATCTATGTAAGCACACCTATCAAAAAAATTAGAAAACTCCTTCCATCTACATCTAGTAATACATACACCATGATCTCGATCATCATCAGGATGCTCAGATGATGATACTCCTCATCTGCTATATATAGTGCCTCATATGCAAAAATC
Organism: Torreya grandis; assembly: GCA_037957365.1. Classification (NCBI taxonomy): domain Eukaryota; kingdom Viridiplantae; phylum Streptophyta; class Pinopsida; order Cupressales; family Taxaceae; genus Torreya; species Torreya grandis. The sequence goes on along the minus strand of JARHVA010001344.1, from coordinate 2,052,834 downwards.
GTAGAGTGGTAAGTCATCTCACTAACATTCTCTCCATATAAAGTGACCATGTGTATATCATATTCCTCTCTCAATCATGTGAAGAGCTCCTCACCCTAGAGTGGTAGTTGTAGAATATTATACACATCCTCCTACATCACTGTCAGCTCTTTGATCAACAAATGGAAGGTGTTGGTGGTATGATCCCACCTCTCAATCAATGCTATCATTAGAGACACATCCCATGTGACTTGATAGTACCATCACACTCCTCCTAATCCCATCGTCATCATATGATCCCAGTCATTTTGAGTGACATCCCTCCTCATGCATGTCAATAGCCTTGATAGATGATCTCATAGTGTCAGATCCATCCTCACCTGCATCCATACACACAAATAACTCAGGTCACATACCTTTTAATCTACTCTATCATCATCTTTTTCCCTTCCCACTAGGAGAAATACATTGGTTTAAGGCCCTAAACTAGGCTATGTAGGTAGCACTCAATCAACATGGGGTCTTTTGAGGTTAGCTCAGCCATATAACCACCTTACTAACCACCTTAGGCTTCACTACCTCTATCCCTCTCTACCCTAGGCTTCATTTCCTCTCTCTCTCTACCCTAGGATTCACTACCTCTCTTTCTCTACCCTAGGCCTACCTACCCATCCCAAATCTAGGCCTCATAGCTTATATTCTTGACTATTAACACTATGACCTATCTTTTAATCTCTAGACATCTTGACCTATCTCAACTTACCATTTTCCCTAAAACACACCTTTTTAGATATTTTTCCTAGGTTCTAGGAAAACTACATTGGCTTGAGGCCCTAGGATATATAGGTTGCACTTAGATGACATGGGGTCTTCTGAGGCTAGCTTGGTTATTAGGTTAGTTGACTACTTTCACTAGAGATCCAAAACTCACCTTTTCTCTTATTTTCTACTTTTCAACAGTCATCGACATCGACATTTATACTGATGTCAACACTTTATCAACCTACATAATGGCTGATGTTGACAAGAAACTACCAACCTTGGTGCCATGTTGGCCAGCATTGGTTGACCTCACTGACATCGGTGATTGGTTTGGATCCAGGGATGAACAACCTAAATAAAACCTTATCCATTTCCCCTAAAAACCTACCCATAAAACCCCCTAACTTATCTTACACCTACCCTAACCTATTTTCTACCCATTCACTCACATTTACTACACTACCACCTCTCATTTAACCTAAAAATTACAAATACCAAATCAAACTAGTGTAGGCTCTTACCTCATCTCTCCATCTCCTCTTAGCTGACACTGCTAGCTCCTATGGTTGTGCACCTCTCGTTAGGTCCCCTCCTTGAGCTACCATCTCAAATCACTCTCAAGCTCTATTTATTCTCACCAATCACCAAAGTTGTAAATGAGTTTGGTCAACCACCAAACCCCCTTTTGTCAGGTTTGGTTGGTGGCCAATGTCAACATTCTTAACCTAACATGCTGATGTTGGTGCTTACACCTATTGACATTAGCAATGTTGCCCTAATTTTATAAATATCAACACTTTCTATTACTGATATTGGAAAATGTAACCAACATTAGTACCATTCCAATACTATTTTCCCCAACACAAAACTCCCAACTTTTCAAACCTTACCCATACACTGAGACAGCTAGAGATCATATATATCTCCCCCAACCATGACATAATGACATTGAATATCACTTAAGTCTTCACCTATGACAACTTTTCTTGGATATCATCAATATTTCCTCACTCATTGACCCTTTTATACCGACCTTGCATTGCTTATCCTGCCCACTTATGCTATTCCTCTATAGTTGGCCATTATGCACACACATGTATGTTAGGTGTCATGGATGGAAACCAAGCTCATCCTATCACCTTAAATCCTTTTGTGTTTCTTAGGGGTACTTCCTACCTCAAATACCTGGGACACATTGACCATTAGAACTATAACTTTGATTGATTTGACCTATCAGCTATCACTTACAAGCTATGTTTTGGTTACTTTTATCTAAGTCCTCCTTAACTTTACATTTTTTTGACTTTGTCAACTATATCTCATTGTGGCATACACATACCGAGTGATACTCAATTCTACACCAGTCACCCAATTACCTTTTTTATCAAACTAGTACCCAATTCCTATTTCTCCTTTGTTGATTCCCATTTTGAAGGAGGATACCTCATCCAATACTTAGAGCATCTAACTACTATTTTTGTCTTGTAACATGTCAATATAAATAAAAAGATAAAAAGGGGCAAATATAAACACCAAAATTATGTCACACACATGTGCGTAACTCCCTGTGTTGAACCCCCCCTTAAACTCATTTTAATAATAATAATTAATCTCTTTAAACCATACTTTTAGCCCTCACACATTTACTTAATTTAAAATACTTAATTAAGTTAATTAAAAACTCCTATTGCCACCTTACCTGGCCACCTTGCCCTATGACTAATTCTCCCCTGATGAGTCACCTCAAGACCTAGTCCCCTCATCCTAACTACCCAAGACTTATTCCCACCTCCAAACTAAATTCCTAATCAACCACTTCCTTCTTAACCTCTTATTTTTACCATTTTATAATGTGTGTCACACTTGGCACAAAAAAAAAAAGAAAATAGGCCAAAAATAGAAAGTTTTACCTATTTTAGGGCCACCAACATTGGTCAGCCCATGGCTGATGTCAGTGATATCACTGACATCGACAATATTAGCCAAGCTCTAACTTATAGTTTAGGTCAGCAAAAATTAATAAAATTGATTCTTACTCTCATTCAAGTGATCAACATTCTATTTTTTGACATCTAGGCTTACAATCACCCTAC
>JARHVA010001344.1:1835000-2045000 GCA_037957365.1 Torreya grandis | reverse complement strand
GAATATAACCTATTGCATATCTGTGCTATGGGGAAGCGCCAGATGACCTTTGTATTACAAAGAAGTACCATCCAAAGAATAATGCGGTGTAGTCGAGGGGTTAATAACCAACTATTAAATGATTTGAGATGATGAGGATTCATTGACATACCCCTATTGTATAGCATCCAACCAATTTGGAATAGGCATGGAAATAAATGAAAGGGAAGCTTGGTCCACAATGTTTGATATAGGGCATCAATGATAATATTATCCTTACCCTTCTTATAAGTGATCTCATAGTCATAACCCATGAGTTTGCTGACCTATTTGTATTATGATGGGGTGGAAACCCATTATTCTAAGAAATATTTTAGACTCTAGTGATCAGTTTTAATGCAAAAATGATTCTCTAGTAGGTATGGTTGCGACTTTTGTACTGCATGAAAAATGGCCATCATTTCCTTCTCATAAGTAAAAAGCACTAAATTCTTGACAAAAAGGGCTTTGCTAGTGAATGCAATGGGGAATCCTTCTTAGAGAATAATAACACCAAGTCCATTACCATAAGCATCACTCTCGATAGTGAAGGTCTTGGTAAAATCTGGCATAACTAGAATATGTGTAGTACACATAGCTTGTTTCAATTCTTCAAATGCACACTCAGTAACTTGTGTCCAAATAAAAGCATCCTTTTTCAACATATCTATCAATAATATTCCTGTAATCCTTGACAAACTTGTGATAGTATCTATTCAGCCCCAAAAAACCATAGAGGCTCTTGAGTGTCTAAGGATGAGGCCAATTTGTCATGGTAGTTATTTTTTTAGGATCAACCCCACCCCTTGGGTTTAAAAAATATGTCTGAGATACTCCACTTCATCCTACCCAAAAGTACATTTGGACTATTTTTCACAAAGATGATGGTCAGAGAGATGTTGTAGTGTAAGCTCCAGATGTTGGAGATGCTCAGACCATGTTTTACTATAGATGAGGATATCATTGAAGAAGACCAAATGAATTTCCATAGGTAAGGCTGAAATATTTTATTCATCAATGTCTAGAATGTTGAAGGAGAATTAGTGAGGCCAAAGGGCATGACCAAAAACTCATAGTGGCCATCATGCATGTGAAAAGATATCATAGGGATATCATCCTCATGAATCTAGATCTATTCATATCCAGATTGGAGATCCAACTTAGATAAAAAATGAACATCATGATTCTCATTAAGAAGATAATCAATAATAGGGACCAAGAATTTATCCTTGATTGTGAGGTGATTACGTGCATGGAAATTAATGCAGAGGCACCATGACCTATCTTTTTTAGACAAGGATAACTAGGGAAGAATATAGGTTGGTACTATTGAGAATAATGTCTTACTTTAGTAAGTCTTGAATGATCACCTTGATCTCAATATTTTTCTGAAATGGGTAGCGATAAGGCTTGATGTTGGGAGGAACACTTTTAGGAAAGAAATGAATATGGTCGTCCTCTAGCTGTGAAGGTATAAATCCCACTAGTTTGGCAAAGACACATGTATACCTCTACAGAATGGTTTGTAGATTAGAAGGAGTAGTGGAGACTATTGATGGTTGCATTTAAATGGAATGGAGTTGGGAAATGATGTCATGTGAATTCTTTTTAGGAATTTTTTCCATGTGATGTGAACTTATGATGCTAAGAAATCCTGGTTGTAAGCCTTTTAATGTGTGTTTTTGCCAATTGTATGAAAATAACATCTAAAGCTCAATATAATCCCATAATATGAGTCTAAGTGTGCATAACCACTAGGATCCCAAAATAACATCACATTTACCTAAGGGTAAGGAAAACATGTTGGAGTGAAAATTATAATCTCCAATAGAGATATGAATATTATAAAACTTCCCTTTGAAAGGTAATGTGCCCCCATTGGCAATCATGACTTCAAATTTGGAGCAAGGATGGATAAAATATTCAGCTTATTTGGTGATCCAAGGGTCATTGAAGTTATAAATGCTACCTGAATCAATGAGTGTTATGAGAAGGAGCTTATTGAAGTAACCCCTAACTCACATGGTTTGTGGGGTAGTGACTCCTTCTAAGGTATGGAGAGAGTTCTCTTATTGGTTTTCCTAAGAAGTAGGTTTCATAATCAGTTGGGCTTCTTCTAGATCATCTATTGTATCTTAAACATCTTTCCAATCTTCATTTTTGGGTGGAGAGTCCACATCCAATAGGTAGAGATTTTTCTCAGCACATTGATGTCCTTGAGTGAATTTATCATTACAGTTATAACTTAGTCCTTTTTATCTATAGGCTTGCATCTCTACTTCATTCAAATTCTAGATAGGAGTTGTTATGGGGGATGGCATTATTTGAGATTGTTATGGAGCTATATTTTTTAATGGAGTAAAATTAGATTTGAATCGCTGCTAAGCTACGATGTTTTCCTCTACCAACTTATCACCTTAAGGCTTCCATCATTGTGTTGGGCCAAAACATTTTGACCTCAAATAGAATTATATCCTTAAGTCCAATGACAAAACAACTCCTAAATAATTCATTAGACAATCACTCTATGTGATTGGCTAGTTTTTCAAATTTTGTTTGTGTTGGGTGTGGAGCCTAATTGTCTTCCAGGATCATAGGTTAAAATTATGATGTTTTTTCAACTAGGTTTTGGAATCCATTCTTTGTGTCCATGATGGTGATGGGGGTTTCAAGGGAAGTTTCACCCCCTTGTGGGGTCTAGGGGCTATGTGCCCCAGTCAGGTTTTGAGGGCAATGCCCTCGAAGGAATTTTTTTATTAAAATTACTTTGTAAAATTATAATTTCATATACAATTTGGGCCATTGATTATAGCTTTTTAGATCTAATGGTAGAGGTTATGTTTAGGTGTTTTTTCACTCTAAAATTGAATTGAGATATGGCTAAGAGAAAAGTGAAGATGATTGTACATAGAGAGGAGGTAGATAAGGTAGAGAGGTGTAACAAGTTTCATTGTAGGATTTTTTTTCTCCCTTGTATTATTGGAAATAATATACTAAACAAGTTTAGTGGATGTAGCCCATCTTGGGTGAACGACGTTAAATATGGTGTCTCCTATTTTGTGCATGTTTATGATTATTTTTTGTATGTTTAATTGATTCATTTTATAGTTTCTCTTGTATGTGATTTGGGGATAAATCTATGTTTTATTTTATCCTAACAAGTGGTATCAGAGCAAAGTTTTTATTTGCATAATTTCTAAATCATAGGATGAAAAGTGTTTGACCTCGAGTGGGAGCTATGGCAGATGAAAATAAATCTAAGGTGGATAATTTCAATGGATAGAACTTTAGATTGTGGAAGATGGAGGATTACCTTTACTAGAAGGACCTATATTTACCTTTGGAAGGGCAAGCCAAGAAGCCATCGATAATGTCAGATGAATCTTGGAAAAAATTTGATCAGAAAGCCTTTAGAACCATATGATTGTGTCTTGAATATTCTATAGCATTTAATATATGAAAATAAAAGACAACAAAAAGTCTTAAGCACATTAGGCAAGTTATATGAAAAACTTTCTACCTCAAATAAAACATTTTTGATGAAAAGATTATTTAATATGAAAATGTCTAAAAATAGTTTAGTACTAGATCATTTAAATGAATTTTAACATGTTTACTAATTATTTACATTTCATAAATATTGACTTTTATGATAAAGTTAGGGATCTTCTCATTATTTTTTCCTTACCTGAATGCTAGAATAGTTTGGTGATGGCAGTAACTCTGTGTCTAATAATGTTAAACTAAAGTTTGAAGATGTGGTGGGTGTTATCCTAAGAGAGAAAATGTGAAGGAAAAGTACAATTAAAACATCCATATGTGGAAATACATTAACAAAGAAAGGAAAAAAATAGAGGAAGAGGAAACTGTGGAAAATCAAAAGGGGGTACAAGATCTAAATCAAGAGGTAAGATGGAATGTTGGATCTATGGTAAGCCAGGACACACAAAGAAAGAGTGTTGGTTTTGAAAGGATAAATTGGGTAAGGACCAATAGGAAAATAATAGAGAAGAAAATGTATCAAGTGATGTACTACAAGATGCTCTTGTACTTTCTTTAGATAATATTTCTAAATCTTGTGTTTTAGATTCAGGTGCTTCTTTTCATGTTACCCCTCAGACATTATTTTATAGATTACATTCAAGGTAATTATGAGAATGTTTACCTTGGTGATGATGAACCCTATATTACTATTGGAAAAGGAAGTGTTTAGGTTAAATTACAAAATGAAAACACTTGGGTGCTAAAATATGTCAGGCATGTTTTGAGCTTGAGGAGAAATTTGATCTCTATAGGGCAGGTGGGTAGTGAGGGTTGTATGGTCACATTTATAGCCGAATCATGAAAGGTTACAAAGGGTTCCTTAGTGGTTATAAAAGGTAAGAAATTAGGCACTTTATATTTGTCTACATATAATGTTAATTCATCTTGTGTTGTAGCTTCTATAGGTAAAGATGTAACTTTGTGGCATTATAGACTTGGCCACATGAGTAAAAAGGGAATGAAGACCCTACATGCAAAAGATAAACTACCAGGTCTGAAAGAATTAGATTTGAACTTTTTTGATCATTACGCATATGGAAAAAAATTGTGTGAGGTTTCTCAGGGTTGGACCAGCTAGGAAGGAGTAAAAATTAGAGCTTGTGCATATGGATGTATGGGGACCAGCTCAGATATCTTCACTTGATGGTTCAAATTATTACATTGCCTTTATTGATGATGCAACTAGGAAGGTTTGGGTATACTGTATAAAAAATAAGTCTGATGTTTTTGATACATTTAAGAAATGGAAATCTTTAGCTAAAAATGAAATAGGTTTAAAACTAAAATGTCTTAGATTAGATAATGGAGGTGAGTATTATATTAATGCTTTTAATAATTATTATTGAAAAAATGGAAATTGTAGACAATAAAATAGTTCCAAGAACACCATAATAGAATGGTGTTTTAGAAAGAATGAACATGACTATTATGGAGCCTGTTAGATGCATGAAATTACATACAAGTTTGCCTTTATAGTTTTGGGTAGATGCTATAACTACTACAATTTATTTGATAAATAGAGGACCTTTGAGTATTTTAGATGGTGGAATACTAGAGGAGGCATAGAATGGAATTAAGGTAGATTATTCTTTTTTAAGAGTTTTTGGTTGTGAGGCATTTTATTATATTGACAAAGATATAGGAATAAGTTATAAGCTATGTTTCAAAATGCACATTTTTTTTAATGGAATTGATGATTATGGATTATAGTTGTGGAATTTGGAAGATAAGAAAATAATCAGGAGTAGAGATGTTGTATTCTATGAAAAATTCATGTACAGGGACCAATTATATGAAAAGAAGCAAGAGGAATCTAAAAGGGAATATACATTATTAGAAGACATTACAGAAAAACATGTCCCAAAATTTTCTAATCAAAATGTACAACATGAACAAGTACCTCAAACCCCTATTAGAATATCTGCAAGAGTAATTAGACCACCTGATCATTTTTCTCCTTTATATTATTTATTACTTACTAATGGTTGTGAGATAGAAATATATGAAGAAGCAGTGTAAATTGATGGCAAAGATAAGTGGAAGAAAGATATGGATGAGGAGTATGATGCTCTAATGGAAAACTAGACATGAGATTTGGTGGAGCTTCCCAAAGGAAAGAAGGCATTGCAGAATAAGTGGGTATATAAGATAAAGGAAGAGAATGAAGGTAAAAATAAATTCAAGGCCATAATGGTGGTCAAAGGTTTTGCATAAAATAAATGTATAGACTTTGATGAAATATTTTCTCTAGTAGTTAAAATGACTTCTATAAGAGTTGTTTTAAGTTTAGTAGTGACAAAAGATTTGCACCTTAAAAATTAGATTTGAAGACTGCATTCCTTCATGATGACTTGGAGGAGGAAATATATATGGAAAAACCATAGGGATATGAATTCAAAGGTAAGGAGAAAATGGTGTGCAGGTTGAAGAAGAGTTTGTATAGCCTAAAACAAGCTCCAAGACAGTGGTATTTAAAATTTGATAGTTTTATGATAGAACAGGGTTATTGTAGATGCCATTCAAATCATTGTGTATATTTTAAAAGTTTTGAAAATAGTTGCTACATTATTTTGCTTTTATATCTAGATGATATGCTTGTAGCTAGTTCCAACATGCATAATATTAATGTACTCAAGAAATAGTTAGGTGATAGTTTTTCTATGAAGGATCTAGGTGCAACTAAATAGATCCTTGGTATGAGGATAAATAGAGATAGAAATAATAGGAAGTTGTAATTATCATAAGGAGAGTACATTAGAAAAGTGTTAGAAATATTTAATATGTAGGATGCAAATTTAGTTGGGACACCTTTGGTGGCACACTTGAAATTAACAAAGGAACAATATCCTAAAACATAAGAAGAAAATAACATGATGTCTAAAATTTCATACTCATCATTAGTTGGAATTTAATATATGTAATGGTGTGTATGAGGCTAGACATTTCACATACAATAGGAGTGGTGAGTAGGTTCATGAGTGATATAGGAAAGGAACATTGGAAGGTAGTAAAATAGATCCTTCCTTACTTAAGAGGGACCATAAATACAGTGTTAAGCTATGGTGGATCAAATGTGATGTTATAAGGATATGTGGACTCAAAAATGGTAGGTGACTTAGATAGTACAAGAAGCACTATAGGTTATGTGTTTACACTAAGTGGTACAATAGTTAGTTGGGTATCATGGTTATAGAAGGTTGTGGCACTTTCAACTATAGAGGCTGAGTATGTTGCTGCTACAGAAGCAAGCAAGGAAATAATTTGGTTATAGAGGTTGATGGAATAATTGGGACATAGTCAAGAATTATGTACTCTATATAATGATAGTCAGAGTGCAATCCATCTAGCCAAAAAGTTATCTTTTCACTCTAGAACAAGACATATTAAACTACGTATCATTTTATTCATTCACTAATAGAGAAAGAGCAACTAAAATTGGAGAAGATAGATACCAATAAAAATACTATGGATATGGTGACCAAGTTAGCTATAAGAGAAAAGTTGAAGATTTATTTAGCTTCAATTGGTTTTCATGTATGAGAATTAAATTAATGAACTTGTCTAGGTCTAGATACTATAGTGGATGTAGTAGTAGTGGAGTTATTGCAATCAGTCTCCAAGTGGGAGATTTTTGGGTGTGGAGCCTAATTGTCTTCTAGTATCAAAGGTTAAAATTTTGATGTTTTTTCAACTAGGTTTTGGATCTCATTTTTTGTATTTTAAATGGTGATGGGGGTTGCAAGGGAGTCTTCACCCCCCTTGCGGGGTCTTTGGGGGATGAACCCCCAATGGGGGGTCTGAGGATCGTGCATCCTAGTGGGGGTTTGGGGGAAATGCCCTCAAAGGGAAAATTTTATTAAAAATGCCTTGTAAAATTGTAATTTTGTATTCAATTTGGGCCAATGATTATAGGTTTCTAGATCTGACAGTAGAGGTTATGTTTAGGTGTTTTTCCACTCTAAAAGTGAATTGAGATATGGTTGATAGAAAAGTGAAGATGATTGTACACAAAGAGGAGGTAGAGAAGGTAGAGAGGTGTAATAGGTTTTGTTGTAGGATTTGTTTCTCCCTTGTATTGCTAGAAATAATATAATAGACAAGTTTGGTGGATGTAGCCCATCATGGGTGAACCATGTTAAATTTGGTGTCTCCTATTTTGTGAATGTTTATGATTATTTTTTGTATGTTTGATTGATTTATTTCATAGTTTTTCTTGTATATGATTTGGAGATAAATCTATGTATTATTTTATCCTAACATTTTGATATTCTATGACAATTCATATTTAGTAAAGTTTAGTGAGTACTCTAGTGAAGTTATCAAAAGCAATAGGGCTAAACTATTGCAAAATAAGGGTGAAAAAATTGATCCATATGGGTTCATTATGAGCCTTGGTATACCAATGATACTATTGAAAGGATTCAAGTTCTAAGTGAAAGGTTGCAAGTGGGATCTTGTTGACATCAAAAGTATTATGCAAATTAAAATATTATTCTACCTGATAGATCCATCTAGTTGGATCTGCACCATTAAATTAAGGAAAATTAAGATTTTGCCCATGATAACTGCTAAAAGAAGAAAACCTAGTATATGAAGAAGACTCTGGATGTCATTTGTTGTTCATAGTGGTATGTTGAAAACTAAGGCTGAGAATTTTTTCATCAAAATATTTGATGTGGGTCTTGAAGGTGGAAATTTAATCCTCTATATTTTTTGCTCCTATTTAGATTACTATCATGACCCAAATAATAGATTTTTTTATAGATAAGAAAACTAGAGTTAAGACACATTTTGTAAGGAAATTTTTGAATTTGGGTGAAAACAGAAGGGGTAAAGGGACTTTTAATAAAAAAATTGCATAGTGAGAGTATGATTAATGAAGACGAGGAAAATTTTGGGAGTGAAAATAGAAAAACTAGAAAATTCATCAAAGAAGGATAAAGGAATAGAAAAAAATGATGAACACTGTGGAAATTTTTTGAGGCAAATGGATAAAAACAAAAGAAGTTATGGCAAAACAAAAAAAAGGAAAATTGAAAGGAATAGAAAAAGGGTGAACCATGTTAAATCTGGTGTCTCTTATTTTATACATGTTTATGATTATTTTCTATATGTTTGATTAATTCATTTCATAGTTTTTCTTGTATACGATTTGGAGATAAATATGTGTATTATTTTATCCTAACATTTTGATATTATTTGACGATTCATATTTAGTTAAGTTTAGTGAGTACTCTAGTGAATTTATCAAAAGTAGTAGGACCAAACTATTTCAAAATAAGGGTAAAAAAATTGATCCATATGGGTTCATCATGAGCCTTAGTATACCAATGATACTATTGAAAGGCTTCAAGTTCCAATTGAAAGGATGAAAGTAGGACCTTGTTGGCATCAAAAGTATTATGTAGACTAAAATATTTTTCTGCCTAATAGATCCATCTAGTTGGATCTACACCATTGAATTAAAGAAAACTAAGCTTCGGCCCATGATAACTACTGAAAGAAAAAAAACATAGTGTCTAAAGAAGACTTTGGATGTTGTTTGTTATTCATAGTGGTATGTTGAGGACAAAGGCTGAGATTTTTTTCATCAAAATATTCAATGTGAGTTTTGAAGGTGGAAATTTCATCCTCCATGTTTTTTTCTCCTATTCAGATTACTATCATGACCCGAATAATAGATTTTTTTATAGATAGGAAAACTAGAGTTAAGACACATTTAATAAGGAAAGTTTTGAATTTGGGTGAAAACAAAAGGGGTAAAGGGAATTTTAATAAAAAAATTTCATAGTGGGAGTATGATTAATGAAGATGAGGGTAATTCTGGGAGTGAAAATAGAAAAACTAGAAAATTCATCAAAGATAGACAAAGGAATAGAAAGAGACGATGAACACTGTGGAAATTTTTTGAGGCAAACGGATAAAAACAAAAGAAGTTATAGCAAAACCCAAAAAAAAGGAAAATTGAGATTTTCAATAATTAAGAGTGGAATTGGGATATGGAACATCAAGGAAGAAAATGTAGGGAATGGGATTTTAGGTGTCTGCATAAAGTTTGAGGATCAACAGGGTTAAAAATAAAGAGATATTAAAAAAATGATTTTTTTTAATTTCTATTTTATGTCTGGTAGTAAGTCCTCTAAGAGTCTAAAGATACTCTACATATGGTTTAAAGATTCTAGTTTCTATCAAATATCTATGGACAAGTCCTCTGATAATCTGTGATTGATTTTAGTATGTTGGAAATATTTTGAAGCTGATAGAAATGGGCCCCAAGTTTCAATGGTTACTTAAGGTTTTAAAAATATCACTTTGGACACTAATACTATCTAAGAGAGTACCGCTCTCTATAAATTTTTGGCCACAAATTTACCTTTAAGTGATAAATCTTGATTTTCCTCACGGATGGGAACTACTCAATCTAGAAGGGGTCGTTAACCATTTCACTAGTAGGTCCTCTCAATGGGCCAGTGACTTTGGGGTTCTTATGATACTCCTCATGATGAGTTTTAAGGTTTTCACCTAAGCACTTCCCATAATTATGTAGTTGAATTTTTACCTTGATCCAAAACAAAATATAGAAAATTACTTAATTGAGTTAAGCATTAGAACAAAGTTAATATTTTTAAAAAAATTACTAAACTTAAGTATGCAGTAGAATAGAGTTAAGACTTTTTGGAAAAAAATTGCCTTGGAAATCTTTCTGATACCAAATGAGAGGATCCTCCTACAACAATTAATAAAAATGTGCAAAATAATATGAATTAACAACATGAATTAAATCTGACAGAACACTTGAAAAGATCGAACTAGTCATATGCCACTTTGAGGGAGAAACTTTCATTGAGAAAGCTCAATACAATAATTTTGTGGATGCCTTCATTGGCCTCAACACTTAATTATATATGAATTCTAATCTAAGCAACTACTACTTTCCATGAATGTGGGATAAAACAAAATGTTCATGGGATGACCTATAAAGCATATGTGTTTATATCAACTACTATATTAACTAAGTAAAGAGAAGAGATATCATGACTTCATAACTTAATAAAGTTAATCAATCACACTAGATCAAGATGGGAAGTATGAAACTCAAAACAAAATGTAAGTATAATCAAATTAATCATACTAAATCTATATGAGAAGTATGAAAAATTTAATATAATGGTTGTAAACATACATGCAATTAGAAAATAAGAAGATAAAAGTGAAGTGTTTATAAATTAAGCATAAAACATATTAAATCAAGATGAGAAGGATGTAAATGATGTGTAAATCATAAGATAACACAAACTATCTCAAATTTGAAACATATAATTTTATTGTGACTAAATTATAATATGAATTATTTATTGGAATATTTTGTGAGGAGGGCCTAGTCTTATCCAAGGTCTTACACTGGAACTCACAAAGAAAACACCAATGAGGTGGAGATAAAGGTGGGAATATATTTTTTCAAATTATTTTAATGTGGGAATTTGTGAGGAGAGTCTGGTCTTATCCATGGTCTTACACTACAACTCTCAATGTTAACACTAATAAGGTGAATGGAAATAAAGAAAAAATAAGGAAATTTTTTGTTGTGATAATTTATGAGGAGAGCCTGGTCCTATCCATGGTCTTACACTACAAATCACATGTTAAATGTGGAGCTTGTTTCAATCGTAAGATAAAAATAAAATTACTGAGACAATTTTAACATGAAATATTTACTTTCAGATATGGTGGGACTCATTTTTGAGTGTGTCAACCACTTCCCCCATTTGTGGCACATTTTGTGGAGAAATGGGTGTGATCTAAGGTGTTGATAGAATCAGGGGATTATGTAGTTTTAACCTCCCTTATTTTTTGCCTTATTTTATGGGGATATGGTTATATATATGGTTATGACACATTTTTTCAAGGGATTTTGGAAAATATAAATAAGGGTGAGGGTTAACACATTATTCATTACATTTTGTATCTCATTTTTTAGTTTTGTATTTTCTCTTCGGTCAGTATGATTGGGTTTGAGGTGTAGACTAACATCTCAAAAATTTTGGTGTGAATTTAGGTTGGAGAGAGTTATCTCTACAAGAGGTTTTTTTATTGAGGGTTGTTTTATACTCTTGTTTATAATATTATAGAGAGCCTCTTGGTAGACGTATCCCACATTGGGTGAACTATGTTATATTAGTGTTATGTGTGTATTTGCTGAGATCTAAATTTTTATTCCATATGTCTTTGTTGCTGTGATTTTGAGGAATGAATTATGTGTTGCATTTTATTGTGTAATTACTCACTTATTCCTAACAACTGGTAGTATAGGTTGATTTAGTGGTTTTACTAAAGTGGTGAATCATGGGGAAAGAAATTAGCTAGAGTGGGAGCTATGGTAGATAATGGCAGATCTAGAGTTGAAAAAATTAATGGGTAGAATTTCATATTGTAGAAGATGCAAATGGAGGATTACTTATTTTAGAAGGATATTCATCACCATTTGATAGGGAAAATAGGCCAACCTTCAAGTATGGATTAGGCAGATTGGAATTTTCTTGATATAAAAGCACTATGATCTATATAATTGTGCCTTGCATCTTCAGTTGGCTTCAATATTGCCAAAGTGACAACCACATTTGGTGTGATGAAGATATTAGGGGAGTTATATGAAAAACCCTCTGCCTCTAATAAAACATTTTTGATGAAAAGGTTATTTAATATGAAAATGTCTAAAAATGGTTCTGTAATTGATCATTTTAATGATTTTAATATGGTTGAGTATGATAACTTTTGTTAGTATTAAATTTGAAGATGAAGTTAAGTATTTATTGATTTTTTGCTCCTTACCTAATAGTTGGGATAGCCTAGTTATGGCTGTTAGTAATGTCATCCCTGCTAAGGGAATTTTAAAGTTTGAGGATGTTATAGGTGTGATTCTTAGGGAGGAAATGTGAAGGAAGAACACCATGGAATCATCTATAGGGAATGATTTTATGGTGGAGAATAGAGGGAGACAAAAGAATAGAAGCAAAAGAAACTATGGAAAGTCAAAAGATCAGGTAAGATCTAAATCTAAAGCCAAGATGGTGTCATGGCATTGTGGGAAAAATGGACACACAAAGAAGGAATGTTGGGAACTTTGAGAAAAGAAGATGAAACATGAGGATACAAAGGAGGTAAATATGGAAATAGGTATTGTTAGTCAAGATGCTTTAATTCTTTCCTTGGATAATATTTTTCAATTTTGGGTATTAGATTCAGGGGCTTCTTTTAATGTCACCACACATAGGCATCATTTTACTGATTATGTTCAAGGACATTTTGGACATGTTTATCTTGGTGATGATGTACCATGTAGTATATTAGGAAAAGGTTGTGCTCAGGTAAATATGTAGAATGGGAACATATGGCTACTAAAGGATGTCAAACATGTCCCATAGTTAAGGTAAAATTTAATATTTGTGGGGCAATTAGACAATGAAGGTTGTTCAATATTGTTTATAGTAGACTCATGGAAATTTACTAAGGGTGATCTTATGGTTGTGAGAGGTAATAAAATTAGAACTTTTTATTTGAATAGTAGTGTTGATCACTATAATTTATTTATTGTAGATGGAGATGTAACTTTTTGGCACTATAAGCTTGGTCATATTAGTGAAAAGGGCATGGAGATCTTCAAAGACAAGTTGCCCAAATTGAAATAAGTTAATTTCAACTTATGTGATGATTGTGTGTATGAGAAGTAGAAGTGAATTAATTTATTGAGAGTTGGGCCTATGAAGAAGGAGAATAAGTTTGAGTTGGTTCACTCAGATGTATGTGGGCCAGCTCAAGTATCTTCTATTGATGGTTTAAATTATTATGTTACATTTATTTATGATGCAACTAGGAAAGTTTGGGTTTATTTCATTAAGAATAAATCTGATGTGTTTGAAACATTCAAGAGATGGAAATCTTTGGTTGAGAATGAAATAAGTCTTAAGTTGAAATGTCTCAAGTCAAATAATGGAGGTGAGTATTGTAGCAAAGTATTTGATGATTATTGTTCACAAAATGGAATTCATAGGCAAAGGATGGTTCTAAGGATACCATGGGAGAATGAAGTGTCAGAGAAGATAAAAGAACAATCATGGAGCATGCTAGGAGCATGAGGTTGCATGTAGGGCTGCCCCTAATGTTTTGGATGAAAGTAATTAGCACAATAGTATATTTGATTAATAGAGGACCTTCAGTGCCTTTAGATGGAGGCATACCTGAGGAGGCTTGGTCTGGTAAGAAAGTTAATTATTCTTTTCTTAGGGTCTTCAGATGTGAGGCATTTGTTTATGTTTCCAAGAAATATAAGACCAAGTCATAGGCTAAGTTTGAGAGATGCACCTTTATTGGTTATGGTGAGGATGACTTTGGTTTCAAGGTTTAAAATCTTGGAGACAAGAAAATGTTCTAATCTAGGGATGTTGTCTTTAAATAAAAATTCAAGTATAAGGATCAGTTTCAAGAATAGGAATAAAAGAGTACATAATGCTGGATGATATTACGAATGATAAGGTATCCAAGGAGATAGTTTAAGAACCTCCTACATCAAAAATCCAAACTCCTATAGTAAGAAGGTCTTCTAGGGTAAGAAGAGCTCATGAATTTTTTTCACCATATTTGAGTTATTTTTACTTAATGACAGTGGAGAACTAGAATATTTTGAGGAAGCAATGTAGGCAAATGCTAGGAAAAAGTGGGAACAAGCCATAGAAGAGGAACATAGTTCTCTCATGGAGAATTAGACGTGGGATTTGGTGAAGCTACATAAGGACAAGAGAGTATTGCAGAACAAGTGGGTATATAAAATCAAAGAAGAGGATGGAGGAAAGAAAAGGTACAAGGCCTAGTTGGTGGTCAAGGGGTTTGCAAAGAAGAAAGGTATTGATTTTGATGAGATTCTTTCTCTTGTTAAGATGACTTCTATTAGAATTGTGCTTGGTATAGTTATAATAGAGGATTTTCACTTAGAATATTTAGATGTGAAGTCTCCATTCCTTCATGGTGATTTTGAGGAGGAATTATATATGGAGAGCCCAGGGTTATGAGATCGAAGGAAAGAATAAATTTATGTGCAAACTAAAGAAGAACTTGTATGGCCTGAAAAAAGCTCCACAATAATGGTATATGAAGTTTGATAGTTTTATATTGGAATAGGCTTACTCTAAGTGTCATTCTAACCATTATGTGTATGTTAAGTATTTGGGGATGGCAATTATATTATCCTATGCTTGTATGTAGATGACATGGTGGTTACAGAAAAGAACACACAATAGATTCAAGTACTCAAGAAGTAGTTTGGTGATTCCTTTTCTATAAAGGATTTGGGTACAGTGAAGTAAATCCTTGGCATGAAGATAACTTAGGATAGGAAGGAAAGGAAGCTGATCTTATCCTAGGAAGAGTATGTGAAAAAAGTTTTGAAGAGGTTTAGTATGCAAGATGTTAAGCTAGTTGGGTTTGACAGGACATTTTAGATTATCAAAGGAGTAGTGTCCCAAGATAGAAGAAAAAAAGATAAAGATGTCCACGGTACCTTAATCATCAGTGGTTGATAGATTGATGTATGATATGGTTTTTACAAGGCCAAATATTGCCCATGCAGTGGGAGTAGTAAGTAGGTACATGAGTAATCTAGGTTATGAGCACTGACAAGCAGTGAAGTGGATTCTTTGATATTTGAGAGGAACCATAGATATATCATTATGTTTTAGTGGATTAGACACCACTTTGCATGTTTATGTGGACTCATATATGGTTGGAGATGTTGACAGTAGGAGGAGTACAATAGGTTATGTATTTGCTATTAGGGATATAGTGGTTAGTTGGATTTCTTAGACACATAAAGTTATGGCTTTATCAACCACAAAGGTTGAGTATGTTGCTACTACAAAGGCTAGTAAGGGGATGATTTATTTAAAATAACTACTTAATGAGTTGGGGCATAAGCAAGAAGTTGGGGGATTACATAGTGATATTCAGAGTGTTATACATTTAGCCAAGAACTCCGCTTTCCACTTGAGGATGAAGCACATACAGTTGTGGTATCATTTTATCAAGACAACTTTGGAGGAAAACATGGTGAAACTAGAGAAGATATATACGAGCTAAAATCTTGTAGATATGATGACCAAGGTAGTCACATTGGAGAATTTGAGCTTATGTTCAGCTTTAGTTGATATTAGTAAAGATCATGGAGGAATGTTAATTTTTTTTCAAGGAGACATGAGCTCCAAGTGGAATATTGTTAAATTTGGAACCCGTTTCACCCCTAAGGTAAAACTAAAATTACTAAAACAATTTTAACATGAAATATTTAATTTCACAAATGGTGGGATGTATTTTTAAGTGTGTCAACCACTTCCCCCATTTGTGGCACATTTTGTGGAGAAGTGGGTGTGATCTAAGGTGTTGAGAGAATTGGGGGATTAAGTGGTTGTAACCTCCCTTATTTTTTGCTTTATTTTGTGGGGATATGGTTATCTCTATGGTTATGGCATATTTTTTTAAGGGATTTTGCAAAGTATAAATAGGGGTGAGGGGTATCACATTATTCATTGCATTTTGCATCTCATTTTTGATATCTATATTTTATCTTTGATCAGTGTGATTAGGTTTGAGGTATATATTAGCATCTCAAGAATTCTGGTGTGAATTTGGGTTGAAGAAAGTTATCTTTGTAAGAATTTTTTTGTTAAGAGTTGTTTTGTACTCTTGTTTATAATATTATAGAGAGCCTCTTGGTAGACATAGCCCATATTGGGTGAACCACATTATATCGGTGTTATGTGTGTATTTGCTTGGATCTAAATTTTTCTTCCATATGTCTCTATTGTTGTGATTTTGAAGAATGAATTGTGTGTTGCATTTTATTGCATAATTAATCACTTATTCCTAACATCATAAAAGGAAAACCTAAGGGGAATGATTAGTTAACAAAATAATACTTCTCAAGGGGGAATATTACGATTGTTATAATGAAATAAGGAATGTAAAAAGTGTGACATAGGCATGTATGAGAAAACTTTAGTAAACATGAGGCATACTAGGTAAGAAGGAAAGACACTAAGAGAATAGTGACCATCAAAATACAATGGATACCTGCTCACATTAATCACAAAGATGTATAGGCAAATATGTGAGATACTAAGATCAAATCATAAATTTTATATGAATAAGGAAATTAAAATGGACCTACCTTTCCACAACATGTTCTCCATTTCTCAAGACCTCTTACAAAGTCATCAATATATAGTGAATATTAGGTAATTATGTGACAAAGTGGATAGCACTTATAGATTCTTTGTGTTCTCCTATCCCAATCTACTAGCCTACTATACCCCAATGGATCGACTCTATCATGACGACAACTATGGAGTTTGATCTTTGATTAAGAATAGGATATGTGTTATGAATTATGCCTTTTGGCATGATTAGACTTTAGAATTATATGTTGCCTTTTAAATCATTGCCTTTTATTTAAATGATATGGATTTTAACCTTTTTATGGATTTTGTGATTCCTCATCCATACAAATTTGGAATAACCAACATGAGTGATAAAAATGATACACAAGAATGAGATTTAGATTATGGTTTAAAGAAGTCTAAGTAAATAAAGATATGATTGAATAAATAACTTATGATTACATATAAACAAATATGTAATCTCAAGTTTCAACCATATGTATGCTTAGTATGTGAAAGGAAAATAAGAGGAAAAAGGATATAAAAATAGATTGGTGTAGAACAATAGTACAATGAAAATCTTTATTTGTTAATTGATCATATGGTAGAGATAAAATATTAAGGGAATTAGGGTTGTATAACCAAGTCACAATAATAATTATCTTGATTTGAGTGTAAAATATCACAAATAATCATTATAGAGAAGATAAAAGAATGCATGAAAAAATTGAAACCATAAACATAATTTTTGCATTCATGAAAAGAATGATAAGAATCCATAAGAAAAAAAAGAGAGAATGAAACCATATAAAACACATAAAGCATAATATAATGGTCCATGAAAAATAGATAAGTGAAATCAAGTTTTATTCATAGTTAAATATATAAGATATATAAATGGATCGCAAATACAATCTAAATCATAAAATAGAACAATCCAACATTTTTAATACAAGACAACAAAAGTTCATCAATAATAATTAAGTTAAGATATAAGATTTGATATATTTAAGTGTATACAGGAGGAGGATGAGGGATGTTCATTTGTAAAATAATTTCATTAGGTGGTTGCAATGGTGAGGAGAAGTTTTCATTAGCTCTAAGAAGGGGATTTGATATGGGAGATGGGAAAGTTCCCCAATAGGATTCCATTCATCATAACCAGTGAGAGGATTTAGAGATATAGGTGTATAGTGTTATAAGATCTCTTGAGAAAGAGGGTTGGAGGTAAAATTGAACTTGTGTTGATAGGGTATGGTTGGTTTAGGTTGCTTGCAAGTGCATTGACTGAATTTAGGTGATGTGATGGTTGGTTGATGTATTTCTTGTGGTAGGGTATATGAAATACTATTGTAAGTTTGAGGTATGTGGTCTCGTGGTATGGAAGTTGGGGGAAGGTTGAATGTTATATCAATGGTGTGAAAGGTATGATCAATTTTTATAGTTAGAGGTTGTGCTTATATGGGTACTAGTTCCTCTTACCCCAATTCCATGAGATGGGATGGGGAAGTGTCTTGAATGATGTGTAATGGTTGAAAGGTGTGATGTGTAAGTGTTGGATTTGAATCAATAAAATCAAATAATCTTCTCATATTAGTCATATTAACCACATTGTCATAATTGGTGTTAAGGTCTATAATAATTCATCACTTTTAGTAGTAGGAGTAGGTTGTTTAATGTTGTCTTAGTGGTTAAAAAAGGCATCTTTATAGATAGATAAATGAGCATTATCTTGATTTAGAGATTGATTTTCATTTTTCATCTCATGAGTTTTAAGAGCTATCTCATAAGTTTGTTGACATTTTCAAATAAGGGATTCATGGTCAAATTTAGGACCAAGGAGAAAATACATAACAAGATTTCTTAATTATCTACAAGTCTCATGAGAATGGCCCCAACTTGAATGAAACCAACATAATTTGTTTGGACCATACCATGATTTCATAGGATGAAAGGGGTCAAGATCTCTTGGTAGAGGTCTTGGAAGATGTTTTTGAATTTCATCTAGGGATAATGGTTTGTGTACATTAGTTTGGTTGTATTGAGAAAATGTGGGAGTAGGATTAGAATTATTGTTAGAGGAGGAACATGCTCCATGGTATTATTTGGAGTAATATCTTAGATGGTGTGTATAGTGTCATAAGTGTTGCTAACACCATCATTGGTTACATGACAATTTTTATTTTTGATGAGCATGCAAGTGCCCATTGTACGTTGAGGTGGTTCAAATTGATTCATGAGGAATATTTAACGTTTGGCTTGGTCAAGAGCTTATTCTAAAGTTTTTGGAGAGAGAGAGTCTTAACATGATATTGTAATTTAGGGTGGAGAGCATTGGTAAATAAGTGGAAGAGGTTATCATCTACCATATTATACTCACATTTGTTAGACAATTTTTTTCATCATTTGATGAAGAATTGTGTCATTTCAATTTTGAGTTGTCTGAAATTTATAAAATGGGCTAATATTTTTTTGGGAAGATCACAAGTTTGGAATTCTTGGACTAGTGAGTTGACCAAGTCTTATATGCTAGTGATAAATTGGGTTTTTAATTTATTTTACCAATCTAAAGATCTCCTAAGAGTGTTTTATCCAAGATTTTGTTAGTGGTAAATGTATTAATCTTAACCTAATCTTTATATAGGTTTCCAAATGTTTCTAGGTATAAGGTATGATCTATAAATCTGTTATAAGTGATGGTAGGGGTGATACCCCCTATGTTAATGTTAGTAATTTGAGGTACTAAAGGTTAATTTTTTAAATTTTTGATGGTTTTATTGATAAGTGCAGGTTGTGGGATGAGGTTACCATGGGAATCCATACAGGGGGGTGGGGAAATTAGGATTTTACACTCCCCATGGAACCTGATGAGGATGGTTTTGGAGATATATGAGATGATTTTGCATTTTCATCATATGATTTACATTATTAGTTTATAAAGTATGAATTTGGTTAATTTTTTAAGATAATTTGATTAGTTTTAGTGTTTTGACTAGTGGGCGCAACATGTGATGTATTAGTATTATGTGAGGTAGTAGGAGCTTGGGATGCATTATGAGTGTGCAATGAGATAGTAACATACACTACATTAGTGGCATGAATATATTTGGTGTAAAAATAATAATTAGTATCATAGTTAAGGATGTGGTAAATTTGAAGAGGCCGACTATAAGTTCAACCTGCCATATTGCTAGAAATACTTGGCATGAAGGTTGAAGAAGACATAAAAGATGATGTCATGTTGTGGGAAAGAGACATTATAGAGGAGAAATATTGAGATCAAAAGAAAGGTATTCCACTAAATCCTTGGGAAAAGGTATGGGAGGGTGAATGGGGTTCTCCTATATGAGGTCCCATTATGAGATTATAAATGGTTGTAGGATATTTTCCTATATATTGAGGGTTTTCATTGATGAAAAAGAGCATTTCAGTTGTGTATTCAAGATCATGCTCATCTTCTAAATAAAATAAAGGGTTACATGTTGAGGAAGAATGGGGAGGATTCCCATAGTTGGTAATATAGGGGGGAACATGGATATTGTTTTGATCCATGATAGGTGCCACAAGATGTGTCTTAGGGAATCTATTGAGATTGATAAAACTCATTGTATTTGATTTACTCAATTCTATATTATCCTCAAGAACTAAATTCATGATGAAGGAAGGAAACTAAAAATTTGGTAAAAATGAAGGTCAATTGGTAGGATACAAGGTCAAACCAGTCAGTACTATCTAGTAGGGTAATAGACAGGATAGACTGCAAAAGACATAGCTAAACTAGTCGACTATGTTTTATAGACGATGAAATGAAGAGAGTTTGAAAGACATAGTCAGATAGGTCAACTGTGTGTTGAAAGGAAATAGAACAAGTAGTCTATAAGAGACTAGATAAAATAGAGTGACTATGTTTTATAGGAAAATAGAGACTAGAGGAGACATAGTCAAGTAGATTGATTATGTTATAAAGGTAGGGATGGGTTTTAAAAATAATGATTGTAGATGATCTTATGTTATTGTGCAGAATACTTTAAATAAATGCACAAGCAATGATTTTGATCCAGGTGATCCAATAATCCCTTATAATTCACTTTATAACAAATTTGTCACCTTCATGTTCAAAATCCTCATTATGAATGATGTGAAGGTAGGTGCATAATTTAGGAAGTAGACACTTGTAGGTGCTTATGAGGACAAAAACACTACTTATCCTCTCTTTATGATGATCCTTTAGGTCATTAATGTCAATTTCACCATTTTGAAACATTAAAATATAGGGTAATAGTCTATTTTTCAACATTGGGTGAAATAATGTCTCTTTTGGATCAAAATCCTATAGATGTTAATGAAGGAATTTAGTGCATGAATTGGCAACTTTAACCCTCTCAACAATTGTCTTCCCTTGGTCATCTTCCCCTCTAAATTTTTAGAGTTATTTTCATATATATGGGATAATATATTTATTCATTAATATTCACTAAATGTCTTTTCAACACTATTATAATACCTTCAATAAAATGACTTGGGCCTCTATTTTCCTGCTTTAGGGAAAAGATTCTTGAACAAGTCTTTGCACCTTTGGATATAATATCCCAATTCATTTTATCAACCTCATACTTAAAAAGGGTCTGATAGGATCCAAATAACATTCCATAACTCCAATTAAGGTTCCAACCTTCTCTAATCTCCTAGGTGACACCTCAACTCTCTTTTAAGCCACCTGTAGGTGGTTATGCCTATGTACAGACTGACAATGTGACTATCTTTCAAATAATGCAAAATGTATAAACATTTGATCACTCCTAGTCCATTATAATCTCATAAAATTCATGTTTTAAACCTTGAGGAAATATAAACCACTCAAGTGTGTCTTTTTCCATGATGTCACCTTCTTGTAGGGCACCTATAGGTGTGTTTTGGGTTGTATGCAGGTAGATAAGAACATTGGAAAGGATGTATAGATTATGAGAATGTAACATGATCATGATATTTCCACAATTTTAAGGTTTCATATGGATTCATTAATCTTATGTAAACTTAAAAAAAGTCCAAATTACTCTTTTCATCATGAATGCAACTCTTGAGAGCACCTATAGGTGTGTGTTCATGACTAATTGTGTGAAAGTGTTCAATATAACTACCACAATCCCCTTTCACACTATTTAGAGGATTTGACCTATTTTTTCCTATTTATAAACACATTAAAACATATTGAGACCTCTAACACATCTCCATGAACATTCTAAACATGGTTTTACACACGTGATTCAACATGGCTATAAGTGAGATAGGGCAAGGAGTTGACTGAGTATGATAATGGACTACAAGTTTGATCCAAGCATGATGTAGTGACAAAAAATTAAGGGATGTGATAAATTTGGAATTTAGACATGGTGATGAACCTATATATACCCTCTTAAACCATTATCAAAGCATTAGAGTTCTAAAAATGGTGAAATAATTCCTATCATCCAAAATGAGACTAATCTACCCACTTGAGATTGTTTACTCACCAAAACACCATGAAAATTGAAACCAATCATGGAGTGCATCTAATAATGATCCAAAATCCTCTATAGTCAACATCACTGACTGGTTTGTACATAATTATCCAAATTAGAGAAAAACCTATAGGGCACATAGATGAGCAAGTAGAAAAAAACATAGCGTGTAAAGGATGGTTCATAAAGCATGGTAAAAAAATATTAGAAATATTATTATATAAATGGATCTATCTAAGTGTAATACCACTTACCAAAGGCATTTGACCTGGAACTTCTTTTATTGACCATACCAAACATGAACCTATTGATCACTTCTACATGTCTAGAAGGGCAAGAATGGAGTAGAATAGTTTTGGGCCTTCTTTAGAACTTTAAAATAATGTAAATAACTGATATGAGTGTTAGGAATATGAAGAGATGTTCCATGACCTTCCCCCATATGCCACCTTTCCCCATAGACTATGCACGTGCCAATGTCCACTTTTTCAGTTAGTTTCTTGAATTTTAGCTAGATAACCTTCAAGATTTTGAATTAAATAACATTAATAATAGGGAATCTAACCTATTATATTATTTAGAGGAAAATAGGACACCTAGACACCTTGGTAATTGTTCCACTTGCATTTATGACCTCTAAAATCCCACTAAATGACCCAAAATGACAAATAAACTTATTAAACCATGAATAAAGCTACAAAGGCATTAAATAACATTAAATGGATTATAAAATACCCTATTAAAAATTATTAGACCACTAAAACATATAAAAAACCAAGTTTTTTTTTACCTATAGGGGTCCAAATTTGACCTTGAAGTCAATTTTGTTCAACACAAACCTAGTTCCCTTTAGTCATTTCTTTTATACCATGTAATCAGTTATCAAACAATCCATCTCATTATAATATCCTTTTACTAGTACAATTTGAATCTCATTTTATTCCCATTTATTCCCTTTCATATAAGCATACACATGGTTGAGACATGAGATAACATGTTGGTTCATAGTTAAGCCTAAGTATTCTAGTCAGTCTTGTCTTTGGATATTTAGGTTCCTTTATCCAAAGCCTAAATCTCATTCATGTGTATCAATATATCTCTCATGATTAGTCATTAAAATTATTTATGGAGGAGGAATCTTAAAATCCTTAAAACCATTCAAAATCCAAATCATTTAACAAAAGTCAATGATATAAAGGCAACATTCAAAATTCTCAAAAGTCAAATCACACCAAGAGACATGATTCTAAGCACATCTATTTCATATAATCAAATATCAAACTCCATATTTGGCCTCAAAATAGAGCTTAGGTCTATTGGGGTGTGTTATTCTAGTAAATTATAAAAGGAGAATAAAAGTATCTTTTAGTGGTACCTACTTTCTCACATAAGTACCCATTCTTTGCAGTAGACCGATGACTATATACGGGATCTTGAGGATGGGGAACATGTTGTGGGAAGGTAATTCCATTTTAATTTTCTTGTTCAAAAATTACAACATGAATTGATCTTAGTATCACACTTATTTTCCTACACATCTTTGTGGCTATAGTGAATAGGTATCCTATGTATATTGATGGTCACTAGTCACTTAATGTCTTCTCATGTCCTTAGTCTACCTCATGTCTTCTAAGGTCTTATCATAAGACTCATAAGTTATGATTTTTACATTCCCATTTTCACTCCATATAACTCTAATATTTCCCCTTGATATTTTTTTTTGTCATTGATCTCTCCCCTAGGGATTCCATTTATGAGTTGCATTGTAAGACCATGGATCGGACCTAACCTTCCTAAAAAATTACTAAATTTTAAAATTACCATTAAAAACATCCAATTTTACCATATTTTCACATTATTTCCACTTCATTGGTGTTCCCTTTGTGATTTTTAGTGCAAGATCATGGATAGGTTCTGGACATCCTCAAAAACTTTCCAATATGCAAGTCATAACAAAATTACATGTGTCAAATATGAGATAAGATGTGATTGATTATGAGATACACATAATTAACATGCTTCCCATCTTGATTTAGTATGTTTTATTATTAATTCATTATCTTTCACTTTTATCTTCTTATTTTTTGATTGCATGTAAGAATCCAACTATTTTTCTTAAGTTTTTCATACTTCCTATCTTGAATTAGTGTGATTAATTTAAGATCATTTTTGTTAATTTTGTTTATATTTTATACTTCCCAACATGATTTACTATGATTTATTGACTTAATTGATCTGTTTTATACCATTGTTTGTTAAACATGTTTTCCATTTTATTACATCATTTTCATACTTCCCAATGTGATTTAGTGTAATTTTACCTATTTTAATTTGGTGTTAATATATTTCATGGTTTAAAAACAAATTTTTACCTCTTGTTTACCACTCTTTGGTTTCTTATACTTAGTCATATTTTGTTATTACACATTTATCATTGTAAAATAGTGTGTAGTACATTTGCTTTTGATTAATTATACTTTTCCAAGTTATTTTCACCTATTTATTTTTAATCATGCATGTGTCCTACATAATTATAGAAAAGAAAAGACAACACATATATTAATATAACATAGTCAAAAAAAGAAAAATACATCCACACATTCACACATTCGCATCCATAACCATAATCCAAACACATAAGATTAACACACACACACACACACACACACACACACACACACACACACACACACACACACACACACACACACACACACACACATCATGTGTTTTGATACAAAATAACAAAAATACATCACTTTATCTCTAAGGCTGGGCCCTATCATGTCTATCTCATGGACTTTCCATGATGCCCATAGATGCCTCAGATAATCCCCTCTAAAAATTATGTTATAAATAGGATGCCTAAGATCTCAAACTTGTTACCTATCCCTATAGGTTGGCCACTTGGGCCTATACCTATCCTAACTAAATAATGGTAGCCAAATGCATGGATTTATCCTAAGATAAGGCCTACCATGCATATTCCTCTCCTAATCTCACCCCTATCAGTGGCTATAGCCTGTCTACACATGTCTATAGTTACATCATAGCCTCTCCTACTAGTTTAAACTAGCTCACTTGAACTGGGGTAGATGGTACGATGAGATCATCTAATGTGGTAGGGTCATATGGCATCAACTCATCAAAAATATCATGGAGTTTTTCCCTCACTAGGGATCCCAATCTGGTCTCATCCTCATCTATAAGATCTACAAAATTCCAACTAGATAAATGATAGATCACATATATATCTCAAAATCTATCTATCTATAATCTATCACATAAATATTATACAACTAGTATTCTATTTTTCAAAGCTTAAACAAATTTTAACCATTTATTATTTGACCAGGTGTCACCAAGCACTATCTTCCCATTTTCTCAACCACTGAGCATGGTCTCTCCATTGGCTCATCTTTTGAGTACCTCATCTATGGGATTCCTCCCAATCAATGCAAACCTTAGGGTCACCACCCATTCTTGTCTCAAGCCTCACCTTAATGGTGCTTCTATAGACTATCTCTACCTTGGGCTCATTGATGGGTCATCCTAGATGACCACCCTCTATGTGCTCTCTCATTGATGGTATCTTCATCGAGTGTATGAATAAGGTGGTCATCACTCATATTATGGTGCTAGTTATGGTACATTCAACTCTCTTACATCTACATCCATGTCTTCTATAGATATCAACCATCATGCTTAACCTATCCATGGTCTATCATACCATAGTCTAATCTCTAGCCTCATAATTAGTGGTCCTCTTCCTCCTCCCCCCTCATATCTCTTACGTACCTAGATAAAAATGTGGGTACCACTATAATATCCATCAAGTGAGGAAGTCCAAACTATCATGGTAATCATTCCACTATATGTGGCTCTACCCACCAAGTGTAGTGGTCCATGATCCATGCTCATGCTAACTCTATTACTACCATCCTCCAACTTAGATAAACTATCGTAATGTGTGCATAAGGTCACCACATGATCTTTCCTCATGTGATCGTCTATAGCATTGGCACATGGGACATGGATTACACCACCTAATCATATTTCCATCTCAACACTTGAGGCAACTGATCAAAAACCACATGGGGTAACCCATCTAGTCGATACATTGATAACCTCTCATATATCTAGGTACTTAGTAATACCACTAGACCCATGGTATTCTTCCCTCTAGATATCATCCCATAAATATCATGCATGAGGTGAACCCAGATGACAAATTTTTATAAAACACTCAATTTCAAATAAAATACTCAAAACAAATTTAAAATTCTTAGTTGCCTACCTATGCTATACTTGCTATGGCCACTAGGTATCCTCCTCATCTTAGTTGTCATCTCCTCACAATCTTGGCTCTTTCAACTTTTGTTAGTTCTCTCAGAGATCTATTTTCCTCTTATAATGAGTCAAACAATAGAAAATGACTTTCTTTTCATCCTATTTAAAGTTACTAAGAATTATTTACCTTTCAAATATTTACTGTCAGATTCCTTGTTTTATTCATATCTTTATTTTTACCAACTCATTTTTCAAACCATAACAAGTTTTGGAATAGTGATGTAGTAGAGAATATTTTCCATTACCATATGAATATATTTTAAACATTTCAAATTTTCTCTCTTTTTTGCACTAATCTCTACATGTTTGCCTAATGTTTTTCACATTGGATACCTTCACATCTCTAATAGTCTCCTTTTTTATATACAACACTAATGTACGTAAAGGCATGTGTTTTTCGATTATGTCCTTTCATTTATCTTATTTTCTCCTTACTACATTTTACTTAGCATCAGTGTTATGTGTCATCATGTTCTATTCCTGAAGCACTATCTCGTGTTATACTTATATGACACGTGATGAGCTTCGAGTGGGGAATATGTATACACATAATATTTTCAAAATTTTATCAATTACTGATTCTCTCTATCATGTAGAAACCCATTTAGTCTCAATTTATCTAAGTGCACATCTTAAGGGGTACACTAGGAAAGGGTTGGGTAGACCATTGGTGCTTCTTAGGATTTTTATATCTTTTTACACTTGTTATCTACACACTTGTCTCTTGAAAACCATTCCCCTAAGCTTGTTCATCTCTCTTATACACTCCTCTAATAATTTTACACCTTTTATACCCTTTTTGATAGTTTACATGACTAGGTCAACTAGGTCAACCTTGTACTTTTATTGGTGAAGCTCATTTAGGGTCTAAGTCAGCTCTTGGCTGACCTAACCCATGACCTAGTGAGTTTTTATCATTAATGATACTAGGTTGATTGGGTCAACCCTATCAGATAAATTTTTTAGAAGGGATTAGGGTTAAATATGCCTATATATACAAGATCATTTTACCATTATTTATATAAGAGAAGAAGTAAGATCTATTACACATCTGATTATCCACCATTCTACTTGAGAAGCAATCTTAGGTTTTCATACTTTCTTTGGAGATATGGATCTTTTTTTGTGGAGAAGTATTTTAGATGCATTGATTGGTTGTGTAGCCTAGAGCTGATTTATCTTTGTCATCCTTACATACCATAACAACCTCTTGTGAAGGACTTTGGCCAAGGGAGAGATTGAGGCTCAATGGGTTCGTCTTCAAAGGTAAGTATTCCTAACTTTGTTCCTCCTTTGTAAGAGTAGATAGATATGCATTTGTACTTATTCTTCATGTATTAAGATTCAGTATAAATTGACATGAGTATATGTCTTCTATGCATGTTTAATTTTTATGTCTATTATCCCCAATTTATGCCACAAGATTTTGTAAGCACTAGATTATACTTTGATTTACTTGTTATTAGTAAAGTGAATATGAAAATGTAGTACTTAGGGTTATTATGTAGTTTTACTTGACTAGAGGCTTTAAAATCCTCCCTAGTGATCTTATTGTAGTAAGAGATCCCTTAATTGGGTCTAACATACCTACATATTGGTCATATTCCCAATTATCTAATGTATCCCTAATAAAAATTGCAAGTAGGATCTATCTTCTTCAAGTTTGGATTGATTTATAGATCTAATGTATTTTTTATTGCATATAAAGTGTTCATAGATATTTTTGGTTGATGGATGAAGATATATTGGAAAGATATGAGGAATTTATGATTATAATAGAAGTGAGTTAAACTCATTCTATAACTCAAATTTAGTTTGTTGGATAATTCATACAAGGCACATGTCATATTTTTGTTCCACATGTGTGGAATTTGTTTGGAGTGACTATCAATCACAAGAGTGTGTGGATGAATGGACTTTTAAACCTCTAAGTACAATTGAAACATATCAATTTCCACCATAATTAAAATTTATAGATATGACATCATCACATGAATTTGACCATGTATTTCATCTTTTGCAAGCAAGTATGAGATAAATTCTTATATTTAAAGTATGAAATTATCAATCGTTATGTACTAAATTCTCATTATCTATCAACATAAATATTAAAATATTATTTTATTTTGTGATGTAAGGCAATTTTTTAGTTATTGTAGATGAGGATAACAAAGAGGGAATATACCACTACTTGTGTTGGTGTGTAGTGTTAAAAAAAGAAACTAACTTCCCCAGTCACAAAATAGGAAAACATTAACTATCCCATTAGGTCTATGGTAGTTACATGAATTTGGATTTGATGATATCCTATAAAAAAATTATATGTATGGTTTTTTGAAGACTATGAAATATATAGGAAAATACT
The DNA here is from genome assembly GCA_037957365.1 of Torreya grandis. Taxonomy (NCBI): domain Eukaryota; kingdom Viridiplantae; phylum Streptophyta; class Pinopsida; order Cupressales; family Taxaceae; genus Torreya; species Torreya grandis. The sequence continues at coordinate 2,016,024 of JARHVA010001344.1, read as the reverse complement.
CTAGTATTTATATTTAGATTTTGTAACAAATGTTCAACTAATCAAATATCAGGGGAGGCAATTAAACATGAATATATAGAATGTTTGTTAGTCTGACTGTGAATTAATTCTTACTACTATCAAGAGTAGAGCAAAAAATAGTGGTTTATTGGTATGAATTTCCAAGGTATGTTGAGTTATAAAATTTAAATTTGTTTAATTTTATCAAAATTTATTGATTTTTTAAATAATACATATAAATTTAAATTTAATTAATTACTACTATATTTATTATAAGTTAGTGGTAACAAATAATATTCCACCTTCACATGATTGGCATAATTAGTAGAGAATTTCATATTATTGAATCTAAGAAAAGCTTAAGATAAATTTGGTACCATTAGTACAAAATTCCATATTCTTTTGAGACTAGAATGATTACTTTGTGTATGTAACAAATTAAGATAGATCTATGACTTATCTTACTTAGTAAATCCAAGATCAGATAAGGTTATCAACCAACATCTATAACAATACTATTTATATTGGGGTATGAATAAATTGGATCCATTAAACTTAACTAAGGGAACACTTATCACACAAAACTAAAGGAGAGGATTTCAAAGAATCTAGGTAAATAACACTATGCAATAATCTTAACTAAGTCTAAATACATGAGATAAAACTAAGCTAGTGATCACCAAATCTTATGGCACAAGTGGTGATGGATTAACACAAACAAACAATTAAGGGATCATGGTATGCAAATGGGCCCCTGGATCACCTAAGGTGAAATATGGAAAAAAAAATCCTATATATATAGGCTAAGTTTAAGTATAGAGGTAATACAAACAAGGAGTTATACCTTCAACACATATTGATTTATATAATATCTATCTATCAAATGAAATAAAATTTTTATGAATACTTACCTTTGAGTGAACATGTCAAGTCTCAATGTCTCCATTAGTCAATGGTATTTTTAAATCGGTTGTTGTGGCTTTGTAATTATCACACTATATAAATAGTCTCTATGCTAAAAGGATCCTACTCTGCATCCATGATTTCACACAAGATAAGTTATCATCTTCCATGACAAAATCCTAAGCAATGACTCCTTCAAATGTAGATGAAGCAAAATTGTGAACTATAATAACATGAAAATGAATGTTCTCTTATTATATTAAAATGAGCTTTATATTCATAAGTATGGATAAGTTATAAAACTTATATAAATTTAGCTGATGAGGTTAACTAGCATGACCTATTCTTAAGGAAAATGTTACCATTAGACTTTGAATTAGGTCATCCTAAGTGACTTAGTTCCATAAGATGCACTTTATATTTTATAATAGGATCGACTAACCAAATTAGTAGGAAAAGAGGGTGTTTGATTAGTTAGGGGCTATTTGAAATGAGATTTCTTAGGTAAATTAATAAGTAGGGTCTATTTGCTTGGGGAGTTAGACAAGTAAGATTTGTAATGGGTTTAGGTAATTATAGATTCAACCAATAATATTTTGAAGTGCCAATAGTCTTCCCACACCTTATTTGGTATAACATTTAAGGTGTGGAATTAAAGATATTGAAACTTGATAGGTTACTACAAGAGAGAAAACATCATCAAATGATAAAGTTTAAAAATATTGGGTGTATATATATGCCCCACCTAAAGCTTATCACGTGTCACAATAGTGTAACATGGGATCATGCTCTGGGAAAAAACATATAAACATAACAACTAATATATCTCAAATTAAGTATGGAAATAAATTTTGAAAGTAAATTAAAATAGCTAAAATTACCATATACATACCTTGACTTACCTTTATATTAAATAATTGCATGTAAATATCATAGTCATGATCATGGAGGGTGAAATACTTGCATTTTAGAAACCTAGGGATACAAGACTATCAAACAAAAGTAATGCATGTATATGTATGATGAGAAAAGTAATAATGAATAACTCTAACAAATGATTAAATTACTTATAAAATTTACAAGCCAATATTATTAATTTTAGGTTAGAACCAAAATACCAAGCATGCAAATGACTAAATGATGACAAATGAATGTAAAACACACTAAATCATGTGAAAAAGAATGTAAACATTGTGAGTAAATTAAATATCAACGTAATAAAAAACACATTGAAAGATATGTAAGTAAATGAATGTAATCCCATTTAAGATAAGCATGTCAAATCAAAACACAAAGAAAACATAAATGACTGAAAATGAGAATGTAAGATAAACATGTCAAACAAAGCAAGACGAAAACATAAATGATTGAAAATGAAATGTAAGTCAATATCTAAGACAATTATGTCAATTAATGCATAAATAAAACCATGTAAACATGTAAAATGTCCTATGAAAGATAAGTTAAATTCACAAAAATTAAATAAGAACATGATAGATAGATGAAAATTAAAATCTCTAAAGAATGATGAATAACACTTAGTGCTTGATCTTAAATGTGATGTAAGAAAACAACCACCTAATGGCATGACTAGTATGATAATAATATGGTGTGGTGAGAAAAAGTGAAGGGATGTTTGTGATTAAAACCTAGTCCTATCTAAAGTATTATAATGTAACTCACAAACTATAAACCAAGAGGATTAATTATGTAGATTTAATCAATGATGAAATTAGCTAAAATCAATATCCAATAAGGGGATAATAGGAATAATGTGATGAAAATAAGGAATAAAATGATCCACATGGGTGATGTGAACATACTTTGCAATAATGAGACACATTCAACAAGTGGGAAAGGCTATAAAGTATTGACATCAAGAACTTAAGACACTATGAATAATAAACACAAAACTTGGGCTAACAAGTTAAATACTTATATCATCCCATGAAGAATACATGCATGAAAATTAAAATTAATCCTACCTTGCCAAAACATGTTCCCTGATCATTAGGATTTGAAGAACCAATCATGAGTGAAAGATGTGATGAAAAAAATAAGTCTTACCCTTGGTAACTAGAGAGGACCTAAATACCATGGTGTGTAAAGACTCCAAGACTTGCTCACAAATAAGTGCACAATATCAAAATTGACCTATGTATGCATCAAATGAAAGGAAATAAGGGGAAATGGGGATTATGAGAGATCCATCTAGGTAATAAGTGATACAATGATGAATATTCTTGTGGCTGATCACAAGGAAAGAAAAAAATATTCTAAAAGGGATGTGACTATGCTATGAGAATCATGTCACTATAAAGGCTATACTAACTTACAACGGATATAAGAAAAACACCAATTAAAGTATTAGTCATACAAAAATAGGAGGAAAGTAAATAAAGACCAAATAATCATAAATATATTAAGTTAAATATTGAAATAAATGTGACAAAATTAAAATCAATGAAAAACTCGAAGGAGATACATAGGAACTACAAAAGAAATAAATGTTGAATGAAACATGATATACACTAAAGAACCCAAAAATGAAACAATTGTGTGAGTAAAATGAAACTAAATGAAATAAATCTCATAAAAATAAATAAAAATGAGAAAAAAATAATGATAAAATTATATGCTAACATCTATACCAAAGATAAGCATGTGAAATATAAACCTATGTCTCATAAGGTTTATTGAAGTTGAATTTGTTTATTATTTTACAATGTAGAGGAAGACTGGGAATCATAGGATGCCCCAAAGAGTAGTTTTATCTAGGTTTGGGCATATAAATATTCCAAAAATTATGAAATGACATGTGCATGGGCATGGAAAGATGCCCCAACATGTGCTATGGAGTGAGGTAAAGTGTAGTTACTATAATGAACTACATTCAAATAGAAGGTACAATTGGAGACATGTAAATGTGTTGACATGTTAGATTTTAAGGATATTGAAATTTAAAAAGTATATGTAGGATAGGTATGAATAGATCTATAATGTAAATTAGGATTATTTATGATGTGCTTTAGAGTAGGCATTTGAACTAGGTGCTCTTTGGGCTTGTGTGACCTAAGAGGTTGAGGTTTGAAAAATACAACCACCCATTTGAGGTTGATCATTTTAGATATACTTTACTTACTGATGCAAGAATAAGAACCAACTATGGTTTGGACAATGTTAGTGGATAAGGTGGAGGGATGGGGTAGTTTTTCTTGATCATTAGTTAGGTGATGTTGATGTAATTATGATTATGTAGATTTGGCTTGTGAATCTTAAAGATAGTATTGCTAACATTATTGTGTAAGAGTAAATATTGAAATATAGACCAAGAAAATAAGCAACAATAAATTGCTGAAGATCATGAAAAGTTTCATGAGAATGACTTTTTGTAGCATGCTACTAATTTTTATAAAGATTGTACCATTTTGGAGGAGGTTTAGAAGGATCAAAACACATGGGGTTTAGAGGGTGTAAATTTATGCTTAGGTTATTCTAGACTCCAGGGAGGGTAGGCTAGGTTGAAATTGGTTAAATTGGCTTCTATTTTTGAGGTTGAAGAGGCTTATATGAATAAATGTTATGAAAAAATGATTGAAAAGAGTCCTTGTTAGTTTCTTGAGGTGATTCAAATTGACTCATAATAAAGTCTTGCCTTTTTATAAAGTTGTAGGGGTAAACATTTGAACTTTGTATTGAAGAGGATCTTTAAGAGTGATAAAAAATGCTTTTAAAAGATTATCATCACTCATGTTATGGTTGGATTTTTGAGATAGATACTTCGATCATTTGATGAAAGGGTGACTAGATTCATTAGGAAGTTGCTTGGCATTAATGAAATGGCTAAGGTATTTTAGGAAGATCATTGTGTTGAAATTATTTAACTAGAGAATTAAATAAAACCTCTATTTGTAAGATGGTATATTGAGGGAGATGATTACACCATTCTCAAGCATATCCTATGAATCTTTTGATAATAATTTTAGTAGTAGAAAAAGTGTTATTTTGCACCTATTCCTTATAGAGATTACCAAAATATTTAAGAAAGATAATGTATACACATAATATTTTTAAAATTTTATCACTTATTGATGCTCTCTATCTTGTAGGAACCTATTGAGTCTTAATATCTTTGAGTGCATGCATTAAGGGGTGTACCAAGATATGGAAGGGAAGACTATTGGTGCTTTGTAAGATTATTTTCCCTTTTTCCACTTGTTATCTACATAGTTGTCTCCTAGAAACCATTCCCCTAAGCTTGTTATTCTCTATTGTGCACTCCTCAGTCATTTTATACCTTTTATCCCCATTTTCCTAACCTTAAAACCATTTCAACTATTAAATATACTAGGTTGACTAGGTCGACCCTATGTTATTTTGGGTAAAATTCATTTAGGGTCTAGGTTGGCTCTTGGCCAACCTAGCCTGTGACCTAGTGAATTTTTGTCCATAATTATACTAGGTTGACTAGGTTGACCCTATCAACCAAAACATTTAGAAGGGCTTAGGGTTAAAATTTTCTATATATACAATATCATTTCACCATTATTTATAGAAGAAAAGTAAGAGTTATTACATATATGCTTATCTACCATTCTACTTGAGGAGTAAGATTAGGGTTTCATACTTTATTTAGAGATACAAATCCTATCTTGTGAAGTATTCTGGATACATTGATAGGATGTGTAGCCTAGAGATGATTTATCCTTATCATCCTTACATGCCATGACAACCTCTTGTGAATCACCTTGGCCTAGGGAGAGATTGAGTCTCTGTGGGTTCATCTTCAAAGGTAAGTATTATTAACTTTGTTACTCCTTTATAAAAGTAGATAGATATGAATTTTTACTTCTCTTGCATGCATTAGGATTGCATATACATTAACATGAGTATTTGTCTTTTATGCATGTTTACTTTTATTATTTATTACCCCTACATTATGACTCAAGCTTCGGTGAACACTAGATTAGACTTTAATTTACTTGTTATTAGTTTAGTGAATATAAAACATAGAGATTAGTTAGGGTTATTTCATGATCCTGCTTAACCAGAGGCTTTGAAACCCTCCTTAACATGGTTTATTATGGTAAGACATCCCCTAATTAGGTTTAGTGGATCCCCATATTGGTCACATTCTTGATTATCTAATGTATCTCCAATCAGAAGTGTAAGTATGATTTATATTCTCTGAGTTAGAATTTATTTATATACATGTTGTATTTTTGATTACATACATTCTGGTGAACCTAATGTGAATCTAGACCTTACAGGTTTTCATTCATTTTTTTCATTATTTTTTCATTTTATTTATTATTTTTCTATATTTTTGATATTAGGTTGACAATGCTAGTATAGTTTCTAACTTCTATGCTCAAGTTTAACATATAGTTACATTGATATGAATCTATTTTGTTGTGTAGGTATTAATTAGCTATAGGCTACTAGGTTGACTCTATCGACACAATACAAGTTTTTGCTTATAGACATGCTACTAGGTCGGCTTTGTCGACACAGTACAAGTTTTCACTTCTAGATAGGCTACTAGGTCAACTCTGTTGACATAATACACTTCTAAAATTATATAAAATATACTAGTTTGACACTTTCAACATAATATTCTTTATAGGTTTTATCAAATAAGTAACTATAGAACTAGGTTGACCTAGTTGACATAGTTGGCAAAAATTGCAAGTAAAAATTAAGGCACTTCAATAATAATCTCACTTTTCTCTACATCTTCCAACTCACCAAGGTTATTTTTTCTCTTTCTATTTCATTTTTGTTATTCATTATAGATTTATTTTTCATAGTTTTCTATCTTTAAAACTACCCATATACAAAAAAAAGGTCCAATCTATCGACCTAGTTTTGTATACTATCTTCTATTTAGAAGACTAGGTTAACACTATTGATGTAATTCTAAATACACCCTTACTTCAGTAATATAGTATAAATACTATTGACTCTATTTTATAATATTTTCATACATTATCGATAGAACTGATACTGTATTATTTTTCAAATTTGGAATTAACATCTATATGGTAGTAATTAGCTCACACTTTCACTATTAATTACTTGCATGCTTAGAATAGACCACATAGTATAATTAGGTTGTTTTTAAATATATCATTTAGTTTCACTATTTTATATTTTATTGTACACACAACCAAATCACATTATATTAAAACAAATTTAAACATTTGAATACCCAAGGCCTACCTACTTGTATTTCATCACCAAGGGGGAAGTCAACTTGGTTTTATGGCCAAGTATAAACATATGGTTAATGGTATATATTATCAAATCACCCAACACCCTTATCATTTCATTGTATGAAGTGAGGGGGTAGGCCCCAATACCAAGCTAGTAACATTGCCAACATAGATCCATTTTAGCCTAAACATCTTGAAACCATCCATAGATTGCTTTTTAGTTCCTTATTTATAACTAACTTCCTTTCACACTTAAAATAATAATCTAATAATCTAACAACATTCAGGATGACCACTTAGCATTTTGTTTTCAAGTTGAATACTTACTCTTTGCTCAATTGTATGTTGTATTGTAAAAATTTACATTAGCCAATGTTGGTGCAAGGTTTTGTGCAATGTGCCTCAATTGGATCATCCTCATTGACCTAATTGATTATGTGTTTCTCTTCACTTCTTTCTTTCAAAATTATTTTCAATTTTTTTCTTGTTTTAGTACATTATCATTTTGTTTGACATAATCTATTATAGATTGTTTGTAACCCTATTTTCAATACTAAGTCAACCCTATCAACACAATATTATTTTTTGCTTCCTAGGATATAGTACTAGGTCGACCCTGTCAACTATGTATCCTTTTCTACCTATTTTCTACCTAGGTTATAAAACTAGGTTGACCTAGTTGACCATGTATCCCTATTTTCTCAAAATTTAGAGCTTATTTTTAGTCCTAGGTTAATCCAGTTGACTATGTACTCTTATATATCCTTTTCTATTTCTTTACTTTTTAATCACTTTTTTCCCTACCTAACCCCTCTCCCTTATCATGAACTTCCTATTTGAAGACAACACTGAGTTGAATTCAATGGATATGATGAGTCTTACCAACCCTCATAGGGTCTCCCATAAATATATTAGGGATCCTCTCCTAGATGAGAGTAATGTTCATATATCCACTCACATAATAAATTATGGGACCCCTCCTCATTCTTATTCTCTTTATAATCCTCTCGTATCACTTGAAAATCAACCCAAATATGAGTATGCCCTTTAAATTCTCTTATTTATCTCTGAATTTCTTCAACATGGAAGAAACAATCCTTTTACCATTTACCATCTCATGATTAATGCTCAAGTTGAAGAGCCTCATTCACCTTCCCCCACATTCTCACATGGATTTGGGGATACTAGGTTATTTTATTCTTATTTTCTTCCCTCTATTTTGACCCCTTCTCATACCATGACTTCTTATTTGACTTATTCTACCTCCATTCATAGTATCTCCACTACCATAGTAGTTTCTACATCTAGTGGGCCTCTTTCAAGACCCACTCTCCTCAATTATTACACTATTGCATCATTTTTAACCCATGGTAATCATGCCTTTAGTTATTCCTCTTTTTATCCCTTCACTAGTCCATCTTTTACTACATAAGTAAATTTTACCACTAGTGTCTCACATTCTAATAGCTCTTCTCAAACTCTTACTAACACCCATAGTGGTACCCAATCCACTACTTCCAATTATAATGCTTCAAATAATGCTAACAATGCAACTTAAACCCATCAACTCTTATTATAAACCCTTAATCAAATTAATGCTTTTCAAGATAATAATGTAAATCAAATGATGAAAATGCAAAACGACCTTATCCATCTTCAAACCCACCCTTAATAGATATCATATAGCATGCATAATCAAAATGTTCCCCCACCTCCTCTTCAAGATTCCCATGGTAATATTATCCCTCAACCTCCTCTTATCAACAAGACAATCAATCATCTTCAAAATGGGCCTCTTATAACCCCTACCTTTTATTATAATGGGTCAACTGATCCTACTCTTCATTTAATTTTTTTAAGAAATCTATATAAAGACTATTTTAAACTAAATACCTTTTCCTCTACCAAGATCTTAGAAAAACTCTCATATATGTTGCTTCAGATTGGTAAAACCAACTTAAACTCATTCAATTACTAGTTTACAAGATTTAGTAAATGATATAGTCCAAGAGTTCCAAACTAGCGATCTTCCTAATAATACTTTGGCCCATTTTATAAATTGTAAGTAACTCAAAAACAAAACTACCCAATCTTTTGTTAATGATGGAAAACATTGTCCAACAAATGTGAACATAACATGACCGATGATAACCTTTTCCATCTCTTTACCAATGCTCTTTTTCCCAAGTCGTAATATTAGGTCTAAACTCTCTCTCCATGTACTTTAGAGGAGGATATTGACCAAGCTAAATTTTAATATTTCCTTATGCATCAATTTTAGCCATCCAAACCTCTTGAGAGTACTCATATATTATTCAAGAATGATGATTGTCATCTTATACATGATGGTGTCATGGACTCTTATGATACCATTCAAACTATTCAAGCTATTGTTCCTAACCAATATTTGGAACCAACTCCCCCTTCTCAACAATTCACCAATATTTATTTATCTTCACCTAAGAACATCAATGTTCACAAAATTTTATCCTCAACTGAATTGCTAGATTATCTATTAAGGCCTCTCCCATGTGAACTTGATCCCAGTCATCCTATGAAATCTTAGTATGATACAAATAATTTTTGTTGGTTTCATGCTAGTTAGGGCCATTCTCACAAGACCTATAGGCAAGTTTTTAATTTAGATATGGATTTTCTTCTTGGCCCCAATTTTGACCATGCTTCTATCATTCAAAAATGCCAACAAGCCTATGACATTGCTTTCAAATCCCATGAAATAATTACTAAATCTCAAGATTTAAATCAATCTAATACTCATTTGACCATCTATAAAGATCCTATTCCAAATCACCAAGATAACCAAGACAAGCCCACCCCTTCTACAAATAATGTTGATATTATTCATGACCTAACTCTTAAAGATAATGTGGTTAATATGACCAATATGCCAAGGGTGGTTGCTTTCATTGATCCTCAACCCATCCACACACCTCTATTATCTCACACCTTTCATTTTATCCAATATGTTTCTCCAACTCACTTAAATGAGTTTGGGAAAGATGAATTTATAAATTTTGATTAACTAATTCCAACTCCTCCCTTGGATAACACTTCCCATTCTATTTATACCATCCCTCCATCTTCCTTACCTAACACTAATGACACTCAAGGTTCTATCAACACTTTTTTTTAGTACTTTACAACATCAACTTGCATCAACTACTTCATCTTCTCAAAATAATTTTCAACCTTATTCTAAACCTACTACCTCTTATCAACATAAATTCCAATGTAATTCATCTCCTCATTATGAGGGCCTCCTTCAACACTATGCACATATTTATAACAATATTATTATGGGTTGTGATGAGTGGGATCCTATCATGAAACTTACTAATCTTCCTTCCCAAATCACATTTCTTGAGTTTATGTAGACTTCTCCATGTCATAATAACTATCTCATGTAACTTTTGTTCAAAATGAACATCCCTCATCCTCCCCTAGAAGGATTCAAAGTAACCTTATCTAGATTTAAATATAGAATATTACAATAGTGTAAAGAGATGTCTATACATGTTGATGAAATAATGAACACTTCTCTTTCCCTCAAGTTTCCCATTGCTTCAATGATTTTTGAAGAGATTTTACTTCATGTAAATGATCCTCATCTATTCATTAGTTTCAAAATTGGTGATATCTAAGTCAATAATGCCTTGATTGATGAGAGTTCAACCACTTATGTTGCCTCTCTCAATTTAATCAAAACCCTATGATATTCTAATTGTAATCTCAAATACACATACAACACTTGTCAAGAATATGATCAAAGGCAAATTCCTCCTTTATGTTATGTGTGGATTTCCATTACCATCCCACCTATCATCATTCATGTGAAGGTGATGATATTTAAATTTTATCTATCATACATCTTTCTTGGTAGGCCATGGACTCATCGTATAAGATCAATTTCTTCTTTTTCTTACCAATGCATTAAAAGTCCTCACAATGGAGCCATTTATAGCATTTAGGGACATCAATCCTTATAATTTTGAATAATTATAATACTAGGGTGTGTTCAAGATACCTACCCTTAAACCATTGCCAAGTGTTCCATTTCATGAGTCTCAACAATTTTACTTTCTCGTAAATTCTAGACGAGGTTACAATAGTCATCCTAAACTCATTGGGAATATCTCCCCTAGCCTCTTCAATTTTGATGATGATGAGCCTAATGAGATCAATCTCAAGATTAAAAATTTTGATCTCTCACCTCATCTCATCTCTCATCTTCTTGTATCTTTGTAACCTCATTCTCATCAACCCCCTTGTGATGACATCCCTATTGTCTTAACTAAGACTCAACATTCCATTCATCACACCTCATCGGATGACACTATCATCCCTACCTACATCATTGATCTTGATATGCCTAATTAAAATGATGATTTTACCTTAGATGATTCATTTTTAGGTGGTCTTGTTTAGGCCTATGATTTTGAGACTATCCATTATCATTCCTTTTTACTTTAGTATTTTAGTATATCTTCCCATGTTATATTATATATTATACCTAATTTTAGAATTTTCCCTCTTTATCATGGGGTAGAAGTGGTGCAAACACCTCCAATTTCTAAATAACCTTCTAGGAGTATGATTGTGGGTCATGTTATGACTAGACCCTATCACTTTGTTAAGTAACATAACCCCTATAACCTACTTATCCCTGATATGTATGCAACTCCCCTTTAACCTTTTGTAGACCCTACCCTTCCTTAGTAGAGCCTAGCTCAGATCCCATTCCTACACCTACTTTAGTTGAGTCTATAACTTCTTCCAATCCTATCATTATTTTTATAAATCCTTGTTCTATCTCTCCACCACCAACACCTTCTATTGGTGATGGTTTGCTTCCTTTACCATAGATGGCTATGTTGCCTACCAAATGGGTCAATGAGCCTTCTAAAACTCCTTCTGCTTCTATTACACCTCTACTTATGAGTACCTCTACCAAGCCTATTCATAGGAAAACCATTCATCTACACATTATTGTAATCTATAATAATATATTGACACTTTGCATCTTTCTACTCCTCAGTGTTCAAATAAGACTATACCTCCCTCAAAGGTCCTAACTGAGTATATTACTTAGTATGTAGAGGTATATAATCTTTGGAACCAATGTGGAACCCATCACACCAATCATTGCCATATCCTTCAGCAATATCTTAAAGATCACCTTTTAACTATTCTTGCACCTTCTACCATTATTCCATAGGTTGTTCTTACAACAAGGCTCCACCTTCTTCTCCCATGGTTCCATCTCCTCCTTTGGTTCCACCTCCTCCTATGGTCCCTTCTTCACCTTCTATTCCTCTACCCATGAATCCCTCACCTATGGACCTTACTCCACCCATGAATCATTCACCTGTGGACCTTCCCTCACCTATGGATCCTTCTCCACCTATGAGTCCCTCACCTGTGGATCCTTCCCCACCGATGATTCCTGTATCACTTGTAGAAGCCACTCCCCTAAATTATCTTGAGCAACCCTTACATTATATCCCTCCTCATCATGATCCATCAAACATTCCTATCTTTTCTTTTGAGGAAATTAGATGTGAAGTATTTTTCTAGTTTTTGCTAAATATAGATGAGACATTAGCTGTAGTTCACATTTAATTACATAGAGAGTTATCAACTTCTTTGGACAATATGTGTGGGAAAATATATTAGTACTTATGAGCACATGAATGGTATTCTTACATTTTCATTTGGATTGTATGTGTGCTCTAATGTTATATTTATCTATTTTTTTATATCTTTTGACATTATGTCATCTTCTTATTTTACATGGTGTCTTTTAATTTCACACTCTATATTGCTTATAATGCTATTTATGTTTGCTTATGAATTTTTAATTTATCATTGCCTTATTTTTCTTCTTTCATTTATTTCTTATGATTCCCTTGTTCTATTTTTATGATTATTTTCTTTCTTATCTCTATAAACATGGATAATTATTATTGTCAATTGGTTATACAAATCTTGTTCCTTTTAGTCATTCCTCTACCAAGTGATCAATAAGAAAATAATTCCTCTCATTATGATCTCATTTTACCAGTCCACATTGGATCTCCTTTCTTCCCCTTTATTTAAATTTTAAAAAATAAGTATATGCATGGTTGATACTTTAGATAACATGTTGGTTCATTGTTAAGCCTAAGTGTTCTAGTCAGTCTTGTCCTTGGTCGCTTAACTTCCTTTAGCCAAAGCCTAAATCTCATTCATGTGTATTAGTCCATCTCCCATGAATGGTTAGTTGAAATACATATGGAAGAATAATATTAAAATCCATCAAAACATTCAAAATGTAAATCATTTAATAAAATGAAATGATCCAAAAAGGAAACATTCAAAATTCTTAAAAATTAAATCACACTAAAAGATGCGAGTCAAATCACATATCCTTCTTTTAATGATGTAAGAAAAAAATTAGTTCTAGATATTAAATGTGATGTAATAAAATAATAACCACCTAATGACATGACTAGGATGATAATAATATGGTGTGGTGAGAAAAAGTGAAGAGATGTTTGTGAGTAAAACCTTATCCTATTCGAAGTATTACAATGCAACTCACAAATTATAAACCAAGAGGATTAATTATGTAGATGTGATCAATGATTTGATTAGATAAAATAAATATCCAATAAGGGGATAATAGTAATAATGTGATTTAAATAAGGAATTCAAGGATTCACATGGGTGATGTGAATATCCTTTACAAGAATGAGACACATTCAACAAGTGGGAAAGGCTATAAAGTATCGACATCAAGAACTTAGGACACTATGACTAATGAGCACAAAGCTTGGACTAACAAATGAATTACTTATATCATCCCATGAAGGATACACGCATGAAAAATAAAATGGATCCTACCTTCCCACAACATGTTCCTCGCTCATTAGGACCCCTTACAGATCCATCAGTCTACTATGACTATTGGGTACTTCTATGAGAAAGTATGTGGCACTATAAGTATATGATATAATGAGTCATCTTACCCTAGTATACTAGACTAACACACCCTAATGGACATAATCTCTATCATGAAACTAACTGTGGAGTTTGATCTACTACTAAGATTGGAGATATGCCAAAGATCACACATTTTGGTGTGGATTTTTAAGATTATTTTTTATTTTTTATCATTTCATTTTATTTATTTTATACTTTGGATTTTAATTCTTTTATATTTTTGTATTCGTCTTCCAAAAAAATTAAAATAACCAATCATGAGTAAAATATGTGATGAAAAAAATAGATCTTACACTTGGTAACTAGAGAGAAGGACCTAAAGACCATGGTGTGTAAAGGCACTAAGACTTGCCCACAAGTAAGTGTGCAATCTCTAAATTGACATATGCATGTATCAAATGAAATGAAATAAGGGAAAGATGGGGATCATGAGAGATAGATCCATGTAATAAGTGATACAATGATGAATATTTTTTTGGTTGATCACAATGAAATAAAAAATACTCAGAAAGGGATGGGACTATGCTATGAGAGTCATGCCACTATAGAAGCTATACTAACTTACAAGGGATATAACACAAATGAAAATTAAATTAGTAGTCATACAAAAAGAGGAAGAAATTAAATAAGGACCAAATAATAATAAATATATTAAGTTAAATATTGACATAAATGTGATAAAATTAAAATCAATGAAAAACTCAAAGGTGATACATAAGAACCACAAAGGAAACAAATGTTGAATGAAACATGATATAAACCAAAGAACCTAAAAATGAAATAATGGTGTGAGTAAAATGAAACTAAATAAAATAAAAATAAAAAAAATGATAAAAATGAGATAAAAATAATGATAAAATTATATGCTAACATCTATATCAAAAATAAGCATGTGAAATATAAGCTCATGTGAAATATAAGCTTATGTGTCTCGTAAGATTTCTTGAAGTTGAATTTGTTTATTATTTTTAAATGTAGAAGAAGAGTGGGAATCACAGGATTCCCCAAAGAGTAATTTTATGTAGGTATGCGCATATACATATTCCTAAAAGTATGAAATGACATGTGGATAGGCATGGAAATATGACCTAACATGTGATATGGAGTGAGGTAAAGTGTAGTTATTACAAACAACTGCATATAGAAGGTACAGTTGGAGACATGTAAATGTGTTGACATGTTAGATTTTAAGGATGTTGAAATTGAAAAAATATGTGTAGGATAGGTATGAATATATCTATAATGTAAATTAAGATTATTTATGATGCACTTTGGAGTAGGCATTTGAACTAGGCTCTCCTTGGGTTTGTGTGACCTAAGAGGTTGAGGTTTGAAAAATATAACCACCCATTTGAGGTTGATCATGTTAGATATAATCTCATTATTGATGCAAGAACAAGAATCAACTATGGTTTGGACAATGTTATTGGATAAGGTGGAGGTATGGGGTAATTTTTGTTATCATTAGTTAGGTGATGTTAATGTAATTATGATTCTATAGATTTGGCTTTCAAAGCTTGAAGATAATATTGATAAAATTATTGTGTAAGAGTATCAATATTGAAATGTAGACCAAGAAAATAAGAAATAAATAAATTGGTGAAGATCATGAAAAGTTTCGTGAGAATGACATTTTGTAGCATGCTACTAACAAAATTTATAAATATTGTACCATTTTGGAGGAGGTTTAGAAGGATCAAAACACATGGATTTAGAGGGTGGAAATTTATGCTTAAGTTATTCTAGACTCAAGGGAGGGTAGGATAGGTTAAAATTGGTTAAATTGGATTTTATTTTTGAGGTTGAAGAGGATTATATGACTCAATTTTTATGAAAAAATGATTGGAAAGAGTCATTATTTTCTTGAGGTGATTCAAATTGACTCATAATAAAGTCTTGCCTTTTTATAAAGTTATAGGGGTAAACATTTGAAATTTGTATTGAAGAGGACCTTTAAGAGTGGTAAAAAATAGTTTTAAAATATTATCATCACTCATGTTATGATTGGATTTGTGAGATAGAGGCCATCATTTGATGAAAGAGTGAATAGATTCATTAGGAAGTTGCTTGGCATTAATTAAATGGCTAAGGTTTTTCTTAGGAAGATCATTATGTTGAAATTATTTAACTAGAGAATTAATAAAATCCTTTACTTGTAAGATGGTATATTGAGGGAGATGATTACACCATTCTCAAGCATGTCTTATGAATTTTTTTATAAGAAGTTTAGTAATATAAAAAGTGTTAGTTTTCACCCATTCCCTATACAGATTATCAAAATATTTAAGAATGATAATGTATACACATAATATTTTCAAAATTTTATCACTTATTGATGCTCTTTATCTTGTAAGAACCTGTTGAGTCTTAATCTCTCTGAGTGCATGCCTTAATGGGTGCACCAAGATAGGGAAGAGTATACCATTAGTGCTTTGCAAGATTATTTTCTCTTTTTCCACTTGTTATCTACAAACTTGTCTCCTAAAAACCATTTCCCTAAGCTTTTTATTCTCTATTTCACAGTCCTCAATAATTTTATACCTTTTATCCCTCTTTTCCTAACATTAAATCCCTTTCAAATGTTCACTATACTAGGTTGACTGGGTTGACCCTATACTATTTTGGGAAAAATTCATTTAGGATCTAGGTCAGCTATTGGTCGACCTATCCCCTGACCTAGTGATTTTTTGTCCATAATTGTACTAGGTCAACCTTATTAGCCAATACTTTTAGAAAGGCTTAGGGTTAAATTTGTATATATATACAAGATAATTTCACCATTATTTAGAGAAGAGAAGATGAAGTAAGAGTTATTGCACATATGCTTATCTACCATTCTACTTGAGGAAAAAGCTTAGGGTTTCATACTTTATTTGAAGATACACATCTTGTCTTATGGAGAAGTATTTTGGATGAATTGATATGTTTTTTAGCCTAGAGATGATTTATCCTTATCATCCTTACATACCACAACAACCTCTTATGAATCACCTTGGCCAAGGGAGAGATTGAGTCTCAGTGGGTTCATCTTTAAATGTAAGTATTCTTAACCTTGTTCCTCCTTTATAAGAGTAGATAGATATACATTTTTAATTATCTTCCATTTATTAGGATTTTGTATACATTTATGTGAGTATTTGTATTCTATGCATGTTTACTTTTGTTGTTTATTACCCCCACTTTGTGACACAAGCTTTGGTGAGCACTAGATTAGACTTTACTTGTTATTAGTTTAGTGAATATAAAATATAGGGATTATTTATGATTAGTTAATTATTTTTCTTGAACAAAGGCTTTTCAGCCCTCCCTAACATGGTTTATTATGGTAAGATATCTCCTAATTAAGTCTAGTGGATCCCCATATTGGTCACGTTCTTGATTGTCTAATGTATCCCTAATTAGAAGTGTAAGTATGATTTATCTTCTTCAAGTTAGGATTTATTTATAGACATGATGCATTTTTGATTACATACATTTTGGTGAAATTGACATGAATCTAACCCTTACAGGTTTTCATTCATGTTTTTCATTATTTTATCATTTTTATATATTTATGATATTAGTTTGATAGCACCAGTATAGTTTCTAAATTCTATGTTTAGGTTTAACACATAGTCACATCGATACAAATCTATTTTGTTTATGTAGGTATTCATTATCTATAGGCTACTAGGTTGACTCTATCAACACAATACAGGTTTTCACTTCCAAATAGACTACTAGGTCAGCTTTGTCAACATAATACAAGTTTTCACTTCTAGACAGGCTACTAGGTCGACTCTATTGACACATCACACTTCTAAAATTCTATAAATTATTAGGTTTACATTGTCATCATAGTATTATCTATAAGTTTCAACAATCAAGTAACTATAGAACTAGGTCGACCCAATTGACACAATTGGCAGAATTCACAAGTAAAAATTAAGGCACTTCAATAATAATCTCACTTTTCTCTGCATCTTCCAACCCACCAAGGTTCTTTTCTCTCTTTATCTTTCATTTATATTATTCATTAAAATTTTATTTTTCATACTTTTATATCTTTAAAACTACCCTTATATAACAAAATAGGTTCACTCTATCGACCTAGTTTTGTATGTTGCCTTTTATCTAGAAGACTAGGTTAACACTATCGATGTAGTTCTAAATAAACCCTTGATTCAATAGCATAGTAGAGATACTATTGACTCTATTATAGAATCTATGAATACACTATCATCTAAACTAATATTGTGATGTGCTTCAAAGTTGAAATTAGCATTTATATGCTAGTAATTAACTCACACTTTCACTTTCAATTGCTTGCATGCTTACAATAGACCACATATCATACATAGGTGGTTTTTAAATATACCATTTAATTTCACTATTTTCTATTTTTTTCACCCATTACCAAATCACATAATCTTAAAACACATTTAAATATTTGACTACCCAAGGCCTACCTACTTGGATTTCATCACCAAGGGGGAAGTTGACTTGGTTTTCTAGCCAAGTATAAACATGTGGTTAATGGTATATATTGAAAAATCACTTGACACCCTTATCACTATAGTGTGTGAAGTGATGGGGTAGAACCCAATACCAAACTAGTACCATTACTACCATAGATCCCTTTTAGCCTAAACATCTTGAAACCATCCATAGATTGCTTTCTAGTTCTTTATTTATAGTTAACTTCCTATCACACTTAAAATCATACTCTAATAATCTAATAACATTCAAGATGACCACATAAGTAACATTTAGTTTTCAAGTTGATTGCTTACTCTTTGCTCAAATGTATGTTGTATTGTAAAAAATTGCATTAGCCAATGTTGCTGTAAGGTTTTGTGCTATGTGCCTCAATTGAATC
This sequence comes from Torreya grandis, assembly GCA_037957365.1. Classification (NCBI taxonomy): domain Eukaryota; kingdom Viridiplantae; phylum Streptophyta; class Pinopsida; order Cupressales; family Taxaceae; genus Torreya; species Torreya grandis. The sequence continues at coordinate 1,997,046 of JARHVA010001344.1, read as the reverse complement.
ATCATCATTGACCCAATTGATTATGTGTTTCTGTTCAATTCTTGATTTCAAAAGTACTTGAATTTTTTTGCTTTTTTCATTACATAGTCATTCTATTTGACATAATCTCATATGGACTATCTATTCCCCTACCTATTGTATTGATTCAACCTTGTCAAGAAAATATTATTTTTTGCTTCCTAGGATATAGTACTAGGTTGACCCTATCGACTCTGTATCTTTTTATACCTTTTTTCTTCCTAAGTTACATAACTAGGTTGACCCAATTGACCATGTATCCCTATTTTCTCAAATTAAAGACCCTATTTTTAGTACTAGGTCAACCCAATTGATTATGTAATTTTATCTATCCCTTCTTATTTATTTTCTTTTGAATCACTTTTTTCCCTACCTAACCCCTCTCCCTTATCATGAACATCTTGTTTGAAGACAACACTAAGTTTAATTCAATAGATATGATGAGTCTTACCAACCCTCATGGGGTCTCCCATAAATATATTAGGGTTCCTCTCTTAGATGAGAGTAATGTTCATATATCCACTCACATAATGAATTATGGGACCCCTCCTCATTCTTCTTCACTTTGTAATCCTCTCTTCTCACTTGAAGATCAACCTGAATATGAGTATACCCTTGAAATGATCTTATTTATCTCTTAATTTATTCAACATTGAGGAAATGATCCTTCTACCATTTACCATCTCATTATTAATGTTCAAGTTGAAGAGCCTCATTCACCTTCCCCAATGTTCTCACATGGATTTGGGGATACTAAATTCTTTTATTCTTATCTTCTTCCCTATATTTTGACCCCTTCTAATACCATGACTTATTCGACCTCCATTCATAGTATCTCCACTACCACAATAGGTTCTACATTTAGTGGGCCTCTTCCAAGACCCACTCTCCTCAATTCTTCCACTAGCACATCATTTAATACCCATGGTAATTATGCCTCTAATTATTCCTCTTCTCATCCCTTCACTAGTCCATCTTTTGATACACAAGAAAATTTTACTACTAGTGCCTCACATTCTAATAGATCTTCTCAAACTCTTACTAACACCCATAGTGCCTCAAACTCTTACTAACACCCATAGTGCCACTACTTCTAATTCTAATGCTTCAAATAATTCTAATAATGCAAATCAAACCCATCAACTCTTATTACAAACCCATAATCAAATGAATGAATTTCAAGCTAATAATGTAAATCAAATGATGAAAATTCAAAACCACCTTATCTGTATTCAAACCCACCCTTAATAGATGCTATGGGGCATGCATAATAAAAATGCTCTCCCACCTCCTCTTTAATATTCCCATGGTAATCTTATCCCTAAACTTCCTCTTATAAAAAAGACAATCAAGCATCTTCAAAATGAGCCTTTTATATATCAAATTGCTAATATAGATATAGGAGTTATCACCCCTACCATTTATAATGGGTCAACTAATCCTACTCTTCATCTAATTTTTTTTAGAAATCTATATAAAGACTAGTTCAAACTAAATGCCTTTTACAGTAACAAGATTTTAGAAACAAATCTCATAGGTGATGATTTAGATTGGTACAACCAACTTAAAACTTATTCTATTACTAGTTTGGAAGATTTAGTAAATGATATAGTCCAAGAGTTCCAAACTAGTTATCTTTATGAGATTACCTTGGCCAATTTTATAAATTATAATCAACTCAAAAACAAAACTACCCAAGATTTCATTAAATGATGGAAAACATTATCCAACAAATGTGAACATAACATGGCCAACGATAAAATTTTCCATCTCTTTACCAATGCTCTTTTTTTGAAGTTACAATATTAGGTCAAGACTCTCTCTCCATGTACTTTGGATTAGGCTATTAACCAACCTAAATGTTGAGATTTCCTTATGCATCAATTCGAGCCATCCAAACCTTCTAAGGGTACTCATATATTACTCAAGAACAAGAATTGTCATGCTATCAATGATGGTGTCATATAGACTCTTATGGCACCATTCAAACTATTCAATCTATTATTCCTAATCAATATTTGGAACCAACTCCCCCTTCTCAATAATACACCAATATTCATTTATATTCACATATTAACATAAATGTTCACAAAAATTTATCCTCAGTCAAATCAATAAAATGTCTACCTAGGCCTCTCCCATGTGAACTTGATCCCACTCATCTTATGAAATCTTAGTATGATCCCAATAAATCCTATTGGTTTCATGCTAGTTGGGGTTATTCTCACAAGACCTATAGGCATATTTTTAATTTAGATATGGATTTTCTTCTTGGTCCCAATTCTGACCATGATTCTATCATTTAAAAATTCCAACAAGCTTATGACATTTCTTTCAAAGCCCATGAAAAAAATACTAAATCTCAAGCTTTGAATCAGTCTAATGCTCATTTGGCCATCTATCAAGATCCTCTTCCAAATCACCAAGATAACCAATACAATTCCACCCCTTATACCAATAATGTTGATAGTCTTCTCAACCTAACTCCAGAAGAGAATGCTATTTAATATGACCAATATGCGAAGGGTGGTTGCTTTCATTGACCCTCAACCAATCTACACACATATATTGTCTCACACCTTTCATTTTATCCAGGATTCTTCTCCAACTCACTTAAATGAGTTATGGAAAGATGACCTTATAAATTTTTATTGACCAATTCTAACTCCTCCCTTGGATAACACTTTCCATTCCATTTATACCATCCCTCTATCTTCCTTACCTAACACTAATGACACTCAAGATTCTATCAACACTTTTTCTAGAACTTCTCAACATCAACTTACATCAACTACTTCATCTTCTCAACATAATTTGGAACCTTGTTCTAAAATTGCTACCTCTTATCAACATAAATTCCAATGTATTTTGGTTCCTCCTTTTGACACTATGCACCTATTTATAGCAAATCCTATAATGGAACTTATTGATCTCCCATCCCAAATCCAATTTCTCAAGCTTATGTGGACTTCTCCACATAATAATAACTATCGCATTCAACTTTTTTTCAAAATGAACATCCATCATCCTCCCCTAAAAGGATGTGAAGTAACCTTATCTAGATTTGAATATAGCAGATTATAACAGTGCAAAGATATGTCCATACATGTTGATGAAACAATAAGCACTTCTCTTTCCCTTAAGTTTCCCATTGCTTCTATGATTTTTGATGAGATTTTTCTTCGTGTGGATGATCCTCCTATATTCATTAGTGTCAAAATTGGTGATATCCAAGTCAAGGATGCCTTGATTGATGAGGGTTCCAATACTTATGTTACCTCTCTTGATTTAATCAAAACCCTTGGATATTCTTATTGTAATCTTAGATCCACATTTACCACTTGTCAAGGATATGATCTAAGGAAAATGCATCCTTTATGTTGTGTGTAAATCCCCATTACCATCCCATCTATCACTATTCATGTGAAGGTGATGATATTTAAATTTCCTCTATTGTACAACATCGTATAAGAGCAATTTATTTTTTTGCTTGCCAATGCATTAAAATTCCTCACAATAGAACCATCTATAAGATTCAAGGTGAATCCAATCCTTAGAATTTTAAATAATTACAATAATAGGGTGTGTTAAAGATACCTACCCTTGAACTATTTCCAAGTGTTCCATTTAGTGAGTCTCAATAATTTAACTTTACCATAAATTACACACAAGGTTATAATGGTCATCTCAAAATCATTGGGAATATTTCCCCTAACCTCTTAGATTCTAATGATGATGAGACTAACAAGATCAATCTCAAGATTAAAACTTTTGACTTCTCACCTCATCTCATCTCTCATCTTCTTACTTCTTTGAAACCTCATTCTCATCAACCTCCTTGTGATGACATCCCCATTATCTTAACTAAGATGTGGCATTCCATTAATCACACCTCATTGGATGACACTATCATCCCTACCTACATCATTAATAATCATATGCCCAATTATAATGATGGTTATACCTTAGATGATTCATTTTTAGGTGGTCTTATTCAATCCTATGATGCCAAGATTATCCATTATCATTCCTCTTTGTTACATTATTTTATTATATCATCCCATGTTATATCATATATAGTACCCAATTTTATCATTTTCCCTCTTTGTCACGGGGTAGAGATGGTACAGACACCTCTAATTTTTGAAGTACCTCATAGGAGTATGATTATGGATTGTGCTATGATTGGGCCCTATCACTTTGATAGCTAATATGACCCCTATAACTTGCTTATCCTTTATATGCATGCAACTCTCCTTCAACCTTATGTAGACCCTACCCCTCCCTTAATAGAGCTTAGTTCAGATCCCATTCCTATACCCACTTTAGTTGAGTCTATTTTTTATTTTGATCCCATCATTCTTATTATAAATCCTTATTCTATCTCTCCATCAACACTACCTTATTTTGGTGATGGTTTACTTCCTTTATCACAGATGGATCCATTTCCCACCAAATGGGCTGATGAGCCTTCCCAAACTCCTTCTACTTATATTACACCTCCTATTATGATTACATCTAATGAGCCTACTCAGGCATTTATGTTATTTCCATATCATAGATAACCATTCATCCACACATTGTTTCAAGCTACAATAATATATTGGCACTTTGCATCTTTCTACCCTCAGTCTTTAGATAAAACTATGCCTCCCCCAAAGGTCCTAACTGGGCATATTCCTTAGTATATAGAGGTATATTATCTCTGGTACCAATGTGGAACCCATCACACCAATCATTGTCATATCCTTTAGTAATATCTTAAATATCACCTTTTAACTATTCTTGCACCTTCTACCATTCCTCCATAGTCATTCTTGCAAGAAGGCTCCACCTTCTTCTCCCATGGTTCCATATCTTCTTGTTGTTACACCTCCTCCTATTGTACCTCATTCACATTCTATTCCTCTACCCATGAATCCCTCATCCATGGACCTTACTCCACCCATAAATCCCTTACCCATGGAGATTCCCTCACCTATGGATCATTCTCCACCTAAGAGTCCCTCACCTATGGATCCTTCCACATCGATTATTCCTACATCACTTATAGAAGCCACTCTCATGAATTCTCCTGAGCATCCCTTACATGATATCCCTCCTCATCATGATCCATCAAGTGTTCCTACCTTTTCTTCTAAGGAAATAAAATGTGAATTATTTTCCTTACTTTTATTTAATATACTTGAGACATTAGCTATAGTTTACATTCAATTTAATAGAGAGTTATCAGATGTTCTAGATAATGTGTGTGGGAAAATATATCAATACTTATGAGCACATGCATGGTGTTCTTACATTTTCATTTGGATTGAATGTGTGTTCCAATGTTATCTTTATATATATTTTTATATATTTTGACATTTTTTCATCTTCTTATTTTACATGGCGTCTTTTAATTTCACATTTTATATTACTTATTATGTCATTTATGTTTTCTTATGAATTTTTTATTTATCATTACCTTATTTTTCTTCTTTAGTTTATTTCTTATGATTCCCTTATTATATTTTCATTATTATTTACTTTATTATCTCTATAAACATAGATAATTATTATTGTGACTTGGTTATATAAACCTTATTCCCTTTAGTCATTCCTCCTCTACCAAGTGATCAGTAAGCAAACAATTCCTCTCATTATAATCTTCTTTTACCAGTCCACATTGGATCTCCTTTCTTACCATTTATTTAAATTTCCAAAATTAAGCATATACATGGTTGAGACTTGAGATAACATGTTGGTTCATTGTTAAGCCTAAGTTTTCTAGTCGGTCCTCTCCTTGGTCACTTAGCTTCCTTTAGCTAAAGCCTAAAGATCATTAATGTGTATCACTCCATCTCTCATGAATGATCATTACATATCCATATGGAGGATAAATATTAAAATCCATCAAAATATTCAAAAGCCAAATCATTTGATAAAAGACAATGATATAAAAAGGCAACATTCAAAATTCATAAAAATTAAATCACATTAAAAGATGTGATTCAAAGCACATCTCCTTCTTCTAATCAAATATCAAACTCCACAATTGGACTCACAATATATCCAAGGTCCATTGGGGTATGTTAGGTTAGTATATTAGAGAAAGAGAATAAAAAAAATCTTTTAGTGTTACCTACTTTCTCACACAAGTACCCAATCTTCATAGAAGACTGATAATTATGTAAGTGATCCTGAAGAATGGGGAACACATTGTGGGAAGGTAGGTCCATTTTCATTTTATTTTACCAATCTACCTTCATGATTTTATCTTAGTAGAATAATTATTTGTCTACATAGATTTGTGTCTATAATAAATAAGTTTCCTTTGTACATTGATGGTTACTAGTCACTTAGTGTTTTCTCATGTCCATAGTATGCCTCATGTCTCCTAAGGTCTTCTCATAAGACACCTAATTTATGATTTTGAAATTCCCCATTTCACTCCCTATAATCCTCATATTTCTTCTTAAAAAACGTTACTTTGTTCAATGATCACTCCCCTAGTGATTCCATTTGTGAGTTGCAGTGTAAGACCATGGATAAGACCTGGTCTTCCTTACAAATTACCAAAATTTCACATTCCTATTACCAAAATCCCCCTTTTACCAATTTTTCACATTTATTCCACCTCATTTGTGTTCCCTTTATGAGTTGAGATGTAAGACCATAGATAGGACCTAGCCTTCCTTACAAAATTTTCCAATAATCCAAGTCATAATAAAAATTACAGGTGTCAAATATGAGATATGATTTGATTGATTATGAAGTTACACATCATTGACATTCTTTGCATTTTGATTTATTATGTTTTATGATTACTTACCTAATATTTTGTATTTTTATCTTCTTATTTTCCAATCGCATATTATAATCCAATCATTTATTGAATTTTTACACTTCTCAACTTGAATTAGTGTGATAAATTTAAGACCAATTTTTCTAATTTTATTTTTCTTTTATGCTTCCCAGCATGATTTAGTGTGATTAATTGACTTAGTTGTTTTGTTTTTATACCATTTGTTCTTCCAAGTACTTTCCACTTTATTACATTATTTTCATACTTCCCAACATGAATTAGTGTGATTTTATTTGTTTTAGTTTGGTGTCAATATTTCTCTTGGTTTAAAAAAAAATTACCCTCTTGTTTATCACCCCTTGGTTTCTTATGCTTAGTAATTTTCTTGTTGAGATATCTAATTGTCAAAATGAGATATCTATATATATCATGCATTATTGATATAAAATACAAAAATACATCATTTCATCTCTATAACTAGGATCTATCTTATCTATCTCATGGCCTAAACACATTTCCCATAGATGCCTTAGATAGTCCCCTCTGAATAGTATGCTTAAAGAGGCTATCTAAAATTACAAACCAATCACCTATCCCTATAGGTTATCCACCTAGGCCTATACCTATACTAGTTAGGTCATGGTAGACATATGCGTGGATCTCTCCTAAGCCAAATCCTATCATTATTGAGTCTCTCCCACTCTTATCCATATTGGTGGCCATCACTCATCCTTTTGCACCTATACTTGCCTCACAGCCTCTCCTACTAGTTTGAACCAACTCATCTGAGCTAGGGTAGATAGTATTATGAGATCCTCTAGTGTATCAGGATCATATGCAATTAATGCCTCATTAAAGATATCATGGACTACTCCCCTCAATAGGGATCCCCATCTAGTCTCCTCCTTTTTAGGATCTACAAAATTTAAACCAAAATATTAGATCATGGATATATCTTAAAAATCTATTTATTTATAATCTATCTCAAGAAACTTAATCACATTTAAACCAATTATTTTCTTACCTCTCTAAGTGTTGCCTACCATTCATCTCCCCATCTATGTGACCATTGAGTATGGTCTCTCCATCTACCCATCCTATAATCACCTCATCTATGGGATGGCACCCAAATGAAAATCTTATGGTCACCACTCATGCCCATCTCAAGCTATGCATGAGTGGTACTTCTATCTCATAAATATATCATGGGTTGCCTAATGGGTCATCTAGGATGACCACCCTCTATGCTCTTTTGCTACTAGTGTCTCCATCAATGGTACAACTGAGGTGGTCATTGATCTTCCTATTATAGTACTAGATATGGTACCTTTGACACTCTTGTATCCACATCCATCTCCTCTTTATTTACTATCAATTTTTCTTAACCTATCCATGGTCTTTCACACCATGGTTTAATCTCTAGTCTAAAAAATAGTGGTCCTAATCCTCCTCTCTCCCTCAACTCTCTCACATGTCTAGCCCAAAATGTGGGCACCACTATCAGAGTCATTAGATGAGGGACTATGATGGGGTTATAAGAAAAATATATACATTTAGGGTCAAGGTTCTCTCACCTCTATATATAGCAGGTTATACTAGTATGTGCACCACTAGATATAGCTTTATCCACTAGGTATAGTGTCCTATGCTCTATGCTTATGCCAATGTTGGTGCCACTATCTTCCAACTTGGCCATACTATATTAATGTGCCCATATTAATGCCACATGATGTTTTATCACATAAATATCTATAACACTAGTATGTGGGGCATGTCCCACACTACTTGATCCTATTACCACCTTTACACTTGAGACAACTGATCATCAACCACATGAGGTAACCCAATAGGTCAGTACATAGAAAACCTCTCAAATATCCATGAACCTATCAATAAAACTAGCCCCATGGTCTTCTAACATTTAGACATTATCCCATAAATGTCATGCATAATCTAGACCCAAATGATAGAACCTAAATCATAAAGTATACCCTACTCCAAAATAGATTGGAATAAGGCTATCATATATAGTGGTACCTTACCATCTGACTTATGAAACAACACTTATTATGTCATAAGTCTTATAAATACCTTTTAGATATTCAAAAACTAAGCTTTATATATATAAAAGAGGCTAATTCTTAGTGTAGGATATATCTTATCTAATCCCATAGCCCACACAGCTAAGGCTCACCTCCTTATTCATTTGGTACTCCCATGAGCACCAACACACATCTTATCAAAAGTATAAGAATTAGATGGACATCCTCTAGGGTGATACCCACCTCAATGATATCCCCATCCAACTCCCATCTAAAAAGTGTTATTCAATTATTCCTAGGCTCTCAGGAACATGACTTAAATCAAAACTCAATAGGACTTGACACATATTTATAATCCCTCTTAGACCTATTGTAACCAACCTAGATCAATCCTCAATTGTCAATCAATCTAAAAGGTTTGGGAGCCATGTCGTATCCACAAATCACCAAAATCTTAGATGCCCTTGCAACCATCAAACAAAAAAATATGTATTAGACCTCTATGTCACTTATAATTAAAATACATTCTTTTCAAATTTTAACAAAAATAAGCCTGATTTTCCTTAATCTATACATTTTTGACCAATTTGACCTATTTTTAGCCTACTTGGCCATTTCAGTACTTAATCGGGCATTATGGGTCTTTCTAGCACTATTTTGACTATTTCATGCATTTTCATACTATTTTGGTCACTTATTCAAATACTAAGTTGACCAATTTTTCCTCATTTTCACCATGTTGAAGTAACAAACTAATTTGACCCTTTACTTCCCCCCTTAGTACTAAGTTGATAGAGTGGATTATTCTTCTAAGTCAATAGTGAGGTACTAAGTTAGTAACATGAAAAATAAACTAAATCATCACATACCTACTAAGTTAGCTGTGTGGATTTTCAAAATTTTCAATGTACTACGTCGACTAGGTTGATTGGTTCTAATTATTGACCCCTTTCCTTACTTATAATAAATGCCTTCGATAATTATTACTCTAATTATTTTCAACCTATTTCCCCTTTTTGCTTCTAATACCCTTAGCAATTATCTAAAATTAATTTCAATTTCTAGAATTTGTTTAATTTATAAATTTATATAAAATATTTAATTTTAATAAAATATTCAAAAAAAATTGAAATTCTCAGTTGTCTACATGTACTGCACATGCTACAGCCATTAGGCATCTCTCTCATCTCAGTTATCATCTCCTCACCATATTAGCTCTATTGCCTTTTATTTGGTCTCTCGAAGCTCTATTTTTATTTCAAAACAAGTCAAACAATAAGCCAATGACTTCCCTTTCACCTTATTTAAACTTCTTTACCTTTTAAATATTTACCAATTAGATTCCTTGTTTTCCTTATGTCTTTGCTTTTACTAACCCATTTTTTGAACCATAAAAATCTATGGAATCATGATATCATAGAGAATATTTTCCACTACCATATGCCTATATGCTAAAAAATTATATTTTCACTCTTTTTTACACTAATATCTATAGGTTCACCTAATATTATTCACATTTGGATGCCTTCACTTCTCTATAGTCTCCTTATTTATATAAAACACTAAGGTAAGTAAAGGTACATGTTTTTCAATTGTGTCCTTTCATTTATCTTATTTTCTCCATACTACACTTTACTTAGCATCAACATTATGTGTTATCAGGTTTTATTCCTGAAGCACCATCCCATGCTGCACCCACATGACATATGATGAGCTTTAAGTGGGGCATATGTATACACATAATATTTTAAAATTTGTATAACTTACTAACACTCTCTATCTTGAAAGAACTCATTGAGTCTCAATCTCTTTGAGTGCATGCCTTAATAGGTACACCGAGAAAGGGGCGGGCAGACCATTGGTGCTTCATAGGATTGTTCTCCTTTTTTCCAATTGTTATCTACACACTTGTCTCCTAAAAACCATTCCCCTAAATTTTTTATTCTCTATTTCACACTCTTTATTAATTTTCTACCTTTTTTCCCCCTTTTCCTAACCTTAAACCCCTTTTGAATATTCATTAAACAAGGTTGACTAGGTTGACTATGTACTATTTTGGGTAAAATTCATTTAGGGTCTAGGTCAGCTCTTAGCCGACCTAGCTCATGACCTAGTGAATTTTTGTCCATAATTATACTAGAACAACTAGGTCGACCTTGTCAATAAAACTTTTAGAAGGGCTTAGGGTTAAATCCACCTATATATACAGGATCATTTTTCTATTATTTAGAGAAGAGAGGAAGAATTAAGAGCTATTACACATCTACTTATCCACCATTCTAATGAATGAGAAAACTTAGGTTTTCATACTTTCATTAGAGATATAGATCTTGTCTTATGCAAAAGTATTTTGGATGCATTGATAGGTTGTATAGCCTAGAGCCAATTTATCCTTGTCATCTTTACATACCACAATAACCTCTTGTGAAGCACCTTGGCCAAGGGAGAGATTGAGGCTCAGTGGGTTCATCTTTAAAGGTAAGTATTCCTAACTTTGTTCCTCCTTTATAAGAGTAGATATATATTCATTTTTACTTTTATTCCATGCATTAGAATTTCATATACATTGATGTGAGTATATTTCTTCTATACATGTTTACTTTTGTTGTTTATTACCCCCACTTTGTGCTACAAGATTTGGTGAGCACTATATTAGACTTTAATTTACTTGTTACTAGTTTAGTGAATATAAAACATAGGGATTAGTTAGGGTTATTACATGATTGTGTTTGATCAGAGGCTTTGGAACTCTCTCTAACATGGTTTATTGTGGTAAGAGATCCCCTAATTGGGTCTAGTGGATCCCCATATTTGTCATGTTCCTAATTATCAAATGTATCCTCAATCAGAATCATATGTATGATATATCTTTTTTGAGTTAGGATTGATTTATAGATATGATTCATTTTTGATTACATAGTCAACAAGGTCTTTAGTTCCATCATATGTAATAGTTGGGGAAATGTTTCTAATATCTATGGATACAATGAATGGATATAAAGATTCATTTTGAATATGTTGAAGTATTTTATTATTCATGATAGGTTGACTGATGATATGCTCATTGACATCTTTAAGAGGAAGAGGGAAAACATTCTGATTTGTTTGAGTCATAATTACTTGAGGTGGTTGACTAGACATTTTAATATATGAGATTGAATTTGCATCATTTGTTTATTATGAGTTATTTATGTATTGGTCATTTATTTAAGTATTTGATCAAGGAGTTGAGTAGTATTAATGGGAGGTGTAATCATACTTCCCATGACCCTACTCCTCCCTATGATTATGCATCAGCTCACATGTAGACTATTGTCCCTATTCATCCCACTTTGAGACATTCACCACTTTCTTGGACCCTTCCCACATATTATTCTCATCCTCCAAACCATCTTGGCCTTTTCTCATGCCATACTAGCTCTCTAGAGACCCCCTGAGACCCTTATGGGAACCTATTAACCATAATAGGCCTCTATTTGACCTATGCCATGGATTAGGGAGGAAATATGTAGCCTAGGATACATTTTTCCTTTATAAAATCCATGACCTATAAAGAATGCATGCAAAAAGCCTAGTTTGGTCTAAAATAGTAAAAAATGTCTAGTTGACAGAATAGGGTTGGGATATATGTGACATTCTCATTAATTTTGAGCCTATCTCTTATCTCTCTTGATTCTTCTTCCATCTCTTGACTCTCATGCCTTCTTTAATCTCTCTTGATTCATTCTTGGCACTCTTAAGCTTAATTGGTGATAGAAGAACCCATATGTTGCTTCACATTTTTTTGGAGATTCCATTACTGCTCTGAATTATTCTTACTTATTTATGGCTTGATTCTAGATCCTAAATTTGGCATTGCACCTAATTTGTGAACTTTTTTGGATCTCTTACACCTCCTCCTTTGCTCTTGGCTTTTGGTTTGGACCTCAGCTTGCACATAACTTGGCCTTCCTCCTACATTGGTTTTTAGCTTAGATTCTCAGTTAGTATAACATCTACACATCTTTATTGAGTTTGATGTGAGGGAAGGTCTCTATACAAATTTAAACTCAATTATTTTGTGTAGTATATATGCTAGGGTTTGATTTTTTTGGTGATTTAGTTATTTTATTCACTGTTTAGAATAGTTTTTGAAGTTTATGCATTCACATTATGGTTACAATATATCTTCATTGCTTGAAATATTTACCAGTACATGTTATGCTTGCATTGGAAATAGTTTCATTACATAATAGGATTCTACATGATCAAAACAAAATAGAAAACTTGCTTAAACAATCTCTCTCTCTCTCTCTAAACTAGAACATTGCATTGTTAGAAAATAATAGTGTTGAAAGTGAAAGATCAAATCTTCATGCTCTTGAACCCTTTATTGAAAACATCTTTATTTATTAAATCATATTTGATTTTCCCTGAAAGTGCCTTAGCTTATAGATTCACATTTCATTTATTAGCTCTCTTTACTTGGCATTATTATTTCCATAATTTGTATGCAATCAATAGTCTAGTCTTAGCTACTTCTTTTACTATGGTTGGATCCACTAGAGATACCTGCATCCTTTGTGTGATTGATCATGAAATCCCTAACCTAGTTTACAAATCCATATATATCCTAGTGCAAGCTAACAAACTAGATAGCCACTATAGATCTCCTATGGCATATAGAAAACTTGAGCCTTCTAGCCTCTTAGTGGTTTAATTTATCACCCTAACAAACACTAGTGGTTCTATTTAGATTCTTAAATCTAAATTTTGGCATGATTGGTCAGACCTCACATATAGTTTCACTCTAGTTCTATCTTATTTAGATCTCTCTTAGCCAACTCCCCTCTATTAGTTGATAGGGTTTACTTTTAGTTGTGTTTCGGCTCTCACCTTGGTTATTTTATCTTGATATGGTTTTGTGTCATCCTCCTTGTTAATTTTCCATAAGTTTTCCTTTTCTATTATCTTTCATGTTGTTCTTGCTTCATTGCATCCATTGCTAATCTCCCAGCTTTGGGACATCAATCTTATTAGATTCACAGTCTCATCCCTAAGCTCACCCAAGAGCAATCCATAGTTGTAATGGAATTCCATAGACACCATAGGATCTATGAGCTTCTCTCAACCCAACATGGTGATAATCACCCTCTCATTTTCTAAAGGGAATAATATTGGTAGGTCTATATCCAACAGACCTAGTCTCCTTTTCACTAGTATGAGCTTTATTCATTTGAGGATGTATCTTCTCATCCTCATACTACCTCTCATTCACCCATTTGAGGTGTTGAGGATCCTCTTACATGAATAGGGCCTAATGAGCTACGTATGATAATTGATAATTATTGTAGATGCCTTTAGGTGAATGAAGTGAATCCCTTTCCCCCTAAGAGTTTTTGATGTGCTTCCTCTAGAGATAAAGCTCACACCCATTCAAGTTCAAGTGCCTCAACTAGTTCTTTTGTGAGTTCACCACCTCTTTCCTGATAAGAGACTCTATAGAAAGAACACCCTCATGTCCATACTATTATTCATAGGTATTCACACTCGATGAGGTATATGTATGCAATCATAAATTCATCATGTCTATAAATCAATCTTAGCTCAGAGAAGATAGAACATACCTATACTTCTGATGGGGATACACTTATTAAGTAGGGGCATAACCAATATGGGGATATATTAGACCTAATTAAGGGATCACATGTCATAATATACCATGCTAGGAATGGTTCCAAAATCCTATAGTCTAACACAATCATGTAACAACCCTAAAAGAGTCCAAGGTTTAATGTTCACTCTATTCTAATAAACAAGAAAGTAAATCTAATCTAGTGCACACCAAAACTTGTGACACAAAGTGGGTGTTAGAAAGAAAACAAACTAAACTATACATGCATAGAACACATATACTCATGTTAATGAATACATAATCCTAATGCATGGGAGAGAAGCACAACTTCATTATCTATCTACTCTTATAAAGGAGAAATAAAGTGAGGAATACTTACCTTAAAGATGAACCTCCTAAGCCTAAATATCTCCCTTAGCCAATGTGATTTACAATAGATTGTTGTGGTATGAAAAGATAACAAAAACAAATCATCTCTATGATACACAACCTATCTATGCCTCCAAAATACTTCTCCATAAGATAAGATCTGTATCTCCAAAAAATTATGGAACCCTAAGCTTTATTCCTCAAGTAGAATGGTTAATAAGCAGATGTTCATTCACACTTATTCTTCTTCACTTATATTCTTACAAATAGTTGGAAATGAACTTGTATATATAGGTAAATCTTTCCCTAAATTCTCTTGAAAATGTCAGCTATACAAGGTCAACCATGTTGACCTTGTATGTTTTCTAGGACAATTAACTAGGTTTGAATTAGGTTGGACAAAGGGCTAACAAACTCAAAGAGTGAAAAATACCCCTAGACTATATAGGATCAACCCAGTTAATCTAATACAACTAACTATCTAAAAGGGAATTAAGTCAAGAAAAGGAGGATAAAGCATGTAAAAATACTGGAATGGGTAAAAATAAGAAGAATATTAAGGTAAATGGTTTTTAGGAGATGAGTGTGTAGATCAAAAGTGGCAAAAGGGACAACAATATTATGAAGCACCAATGGTTTGCCCACCCCTTTCTTGGTGCACCCCTTAAAGAATACACTTAGAGAGATTGAGACTCAATGGGTTCCTACAAGATACAAAGTGTTAGTAATCAATATGAATTTGAAAAAATATTGTGTATATAGTATCTTTGTAATGAAGATTATTCCCATCCTCTTAGCCCTTCTTTTAGAGTTTTTTATGAGAAAACTAATTTTGATTATCATCTATGTAATAGAGATCCATGGGATACCTATCAAGAACATCAACACCCACCAATTGACCCTAATCTAATGGCATGTGACTAACATCATGGATATTTTGGTCATCATGATTGTTTCTATGAGAATGCCACATCTTCCCATCATCCTTGTGGGAACCATCACACTTCCCATGGTTGTTCTCCATGTCATGGTAGATATGATTTCCATTGTGATAATACTCCCTATCAAGAGCCACCTTGACATCATCCTCTCCATAGCCATGGTTATGATTATGCCTATACTCATAAGAAACATCATTACCATCATGAGCCCCCTCTTAGAGCTTGTATCTATCCTAATATCAATTGTGCTTATGAGGAACTCTATTAGAATCCTCAGCCCCTTAGGTGCATGTTATTCCCCTTATTACTCTTATCCTTGAACAACCTAAGTTCAATAAGATTTGAGACTCTAGGCTCATAGAGAATATTATGACATTCATGATGGCATGTATGGATTGGGAACAAGATGAAGGTATGATGTTGAATTTCTTCACTCATTCTCTATGATCTAAAGCTCTTTTCTAGTTTCAAAATATACCTCTAGATTCTCTCTCTATTTTCCAACTCCTTTTGGATGACTTTCTCTAATATTTTTATATATCTAGACCCTTTAACCTTGGCATCAAGTCACTCACCTCCATGGCTTAGGCCAACAGTGAGTCAAACTTTGATTTTGTGTGTAGGTGGTATTTATCCATTCATATGTGTAGGACTAGGTTCTTAGATGACCAACTTTATGATATGTTCACACATGCATTGAGGTAGGAGGTTCACCTTGAGGTCTTTGAATATGAACCCACATCTCATGATGAATTTGTTAATGAGTATCTGAAGATCAAAGTATTTGAGGTACATGTGGGCATATGGCCTATACCTTCCCAAAAGTCATCTTCTTTGTGCAATCATAACCACAATTTGATTGGTGATGGTATCATTAATTTTCTTCCAAATAAGAAGAATAAGAAGGCCAACCATAAGGTGAATGCTTTAAGAAAGATGCCAGATGATAACAAGGATTCTGAATCAAGCACAACAAAAATATGGATAGTGTTTCCTTATGACCCTACCAAGTTTTACAAGTTCCATCAGATGAGGGGGCATGATGATGCCAATTATGCCACCCAAAATTTGGGTACCAAAAACTCACCCTCATCTCAGAGTTCTCTTGTGGAACCCAAATACAAATTGAATGTGTTCAAGGTGCCTCTACCTGACCATAACAAGGAGAAGAAGAAGAAGAAAAATAAGAAATCTAAGGATAAGGCCCCTCATTCTGCTTCTTGATCTTAAACCTCTTATAACTCCTCCTAGGCTAACTTGAGAGGGAAATCCAAGAACAGGATCATCAAGTTAATTACTAATATCTACATAGCCTCTACTGGGTATGAGTGCTTTATCAATATGTACTATGATCGAGCCACCAACCTTGTTAAAAAGACTCGTGGTGTTGGGCCCCCTATCCAATGAAAGGGGGAAAGGAAACCTAAAGTCATATTTGATTTTAGGTGTAACATCCCTCCCTATGCTAGCTAACATCCTTACTCTAACATAGAGGAGTTATATGGCCTCTTTGTTGGGATCTCCATTTAGGACATTCTTTTCCTTTATCCTAAGTAAAGGGGAATCATCTTTGATGATCTTGGTCTCTCTCATGAGGGTCTGATACATGATGACATCAAAGTGTTATTCAAATCTGATGCACATGAGCACCCTCATCCCCCCATATTATCTTTTAACCTAGCCTATTTTTTAGATGCTTCAGTTATTACAAAGAGGGATCGATTCCCTCTCTATATTGATACTTACATTTATGATTTCTATGTCAAGTGGTGCATTATCAATCAAGGAACTACATTGAATATCATACCACTATGTGTGTTCAATGAGCTTAGGATCAGTCAAAGGAATCTTTATGATTCTCTCCACAACTATGTGGGTTTCAAAAATGACATGGTTATGCTGGTGGGAATGTGAAGCTTTGAATCAAGTTTGGCCCCAAGATAGTTAGGATCACACATTGTGTGTTAGACCTTAATATTTCATATAATATGATTCTTATCCATTCTTAGATCACTACCATGTAGGCCATTCTATCATCCACATTTTTCATTTTTCATTTTATGTATGAATGTGAGGTTCATACATTAGAGGATGACCTAGATCCATAGGAATTGTTCTATGCAAATACAAAGCCCTTAGGTAAGGATTTGGTTATTTCCTTATGGGGCTCTATAAATTCTCATACACCCCTTGGTTTTAATCTCACTTTCTCAAGGATGATAATTTTGATATGGCTAAGTACCAATCAACATTCATTCCTTTGAATTCTAGCATGCGTCGACTGACTTCCTCTTCCACCCCATGATTCTAGAACATCCCATCTCTTTTTGGATACCTATTCTAGGATGTTTCTTTAGAAATTATGTTCTACCTTATGCCACACTTTTCCTAGTAGAGTATAGGTTCCCTCAATGCATCTTCCATTGAGACTACTAGAGTAGCTGAGTCTAATCTTGAGTGTTGTTTCATTCATGTTATGACATGCAACTTATTCAAGGAGAGAAAGGCTTACACCAATAATATGCAAGATTGTCATAGGTATCACCATCCCCTTGATTATCTTAGTTTAAATATTTATCTCATGGATGGACCAACCTTAGGAATTCCTATGGTGAATGTCCTAGTGGTTGAACCTAAAATGTTAGATGAGTCATTCCCTCCTGTCCCTGAGTGTTTCAAGGAAGACAATGTTGTGGACATTGAAAGATATGTATATGTCAACCTCAGTACCTCAGCAAGGCCTAATATTGTCAAGATCAGTGCTATCCCTACTCTCGAGGAATGAATGTTTTGGTCACCTTCTTACATGAATTTTTATATGTATTCACTTGGGAATATGCTAATATGAAGGGCATGGATCCTAACATAGTTATCTATAATCTTGTTATGGATGATGGGAACTAGCCCAATTACTAAAATCATTAACTAATGATGATTAAAATCTCTTAGTTAGTTAAGGTAGATCTTAAGAAACTCATTCAAATTGGATTTATCCAAGCTATTGACTACCCTCAATGGATTTACAACATTAGTCCCATTCTTAAGAAGAATGAAACCATTCATATTTACATCAAATTTTATGATCTCAATATGGCTTGTCTAAAGGATAACTTTCCTACTCCTTTAATAGATTAGATTATTCATTATTTCACTAGCTTTAAGATCATGTCATTCATGAATAGTTTCCTAGGGTATAACCAAATATGAATTACACCTAAAGACTAGTACAAGATGACACTAATTACCCCATGTGGTACCTTATGATATTCCATCATGATTTTTTGTTTGAAAAACATTGGGGTCATGTATCAACATTCCATGACCCATGTTTTCCATTACCTCATCCATATCACAAGAGGTATGAGCATGTACAAGACCTAAGGATCATCTTTGAGCATCTTTGAGAGTATCACATTAGTCTCAACCCCAATAAGTGCATTTTTGGCATCTCCACTAGAAAGCTTCTTAGATTCCTCATTTCATAAAGTAGTATTGAGGTGGATTTTGAGAAGATAAAGGTGATACTTAAAATTACTCCCCTACATAACATCATTTAGTTACAGTCCTTCCTTAGGAGACTCAACTTTCTTAGATGTTTCCTTGAGTATTCTCACAAATCCATACCCCTCATGCATCTCTTATGCAAGAACATGTAATTCTTCTAGTCTACTAAAGTCTAAGTGGATTTAAAATAATTGAAGATTATGATTTATAATCCTTCCATCTTGATGGCACCCATTTAGGGGAATGAGTTCATATTATAAACCTATATCATTGATATTTCCATAAGGGGCATGTTGTGCCAAAATAATGATATTGGTAAGGAGAGGGCTATTTACTACATCTCTCTCACATGTTGGTTGGCCTTGAGCTTAACTACTCTCTTTTTAAGTGTTAGTGCCTCTCTATTATCTTCATTATGAATAAGTTGAGACATTACATGTTAGGATAGACTATCAACATGATTATCCAATTTGATCCACTCTACTACTTACTCAACAAGACACACCTTGTAGGTAAGACTGTGAGGTGGATCATGCTTCTTCGAAAGTTTGACCTCCACATCATTAACTAAAATTCCACCAAGGTCTTGGTTATGGTTGACCAACTGATCAAGTACCCACTACCCAAACCTAGCACAAAATTGGTTTTTGATGCCTTTCCTAATGAGATGGTCTACTCTTTTGATTGTGTTAAGTCTTCAAGTGTGATTGGTATCAAGACATTGTCCATTACCTTGAAGACCAATCTTATCCCATTGACACTCCTTCATAAGAATGCTATCAAATCCATAACCTTTCCATTTGCTATGTCATCATTGGTGGCATCTTATCCAAGTGAGATCTTGATGGCATGTTTATGCAATGCCTCACCCCTAAGGATATTCCCCTCATGATAGAGGAGTCTCATATGAGTGCTTGTGGTGGCCAATCGAGATGGAAAGCCACTACTCAACATATTATTAGGATGGGCTACTACTAACTCACTCTTATTAAGGATGAAATCCAATATGATAAGAAGTGTAAGATGTGACAAGTCATTAGGGATATTACCAATACCTCTTACACGCTATATATACCATTTGGCCCTTCTTGGTTTGGGCTCTCAACTTCATCAGTGAGTTCAAACCTACCTCTTATGATGGGCATCACTAGTTCATCACTACCATTGACTATTTTATGAAGTGGGTTGAGGCCAGGCCTCTTAGTGGAATGTATGGGGAAGACCATCACTAAGTTTATCATGAACTAGATTATTTATAGGTTCAGGGTTCACATTATGATTTTGGTCAAAAATGGCCTAGGATTATAAAGCCTCAAGATGTGTGAGCTCATTTAATGCTTCAATTTTAAGCTCTACTTATCCTCTACCCATTACAACCAAGGTAATGGGAAAGCAGAGTCTTCAAATAAAAATTTGAAGAAGTTGCTTCTCTGCACCATTGCCCAATCCAAGAGGGACTATCATATCATGCTCTATCCTACCCTTTGGGCCTATTGGACTAGATTTAAAATGGCCATGAGGGTAACCCCATACTCTCTCATGTGTGGGTATGAGGTTGTTCTTCCCTTAGAGGTCTTAATCCCTTCACTATGGGTTAAGTCATTCAAGACTCTTTCTAATGAGGAAAAACACACTGCTTGCCTCACCGAGCTTGAGAAATTAGATGAGTGATGTCTGACTACTATTGAGCATAACCATGCTTACCAACACTATCAACACCACTAATTCAAGAATTTGGTGTAACCTCATCCATTCAAGGTAGGTGATACAATCCTCACTTTTTATAAGGAGCACTACAAGAAGGGAAAAATTGATGTGGTTTATCCCTTTTTTTATCACTACTTCTTTAGAGAATGGGGCTTATCATCTCTTGACCCTTGAAGGTAAAACCCTATGGTACTTGATCAATGGGTTTCACCTTAAGACATTTCATGTTTAAGGCCAATGTAGCCCTCCATGAAAGTCACCTATGGTGATAAGGTAAACCTTTCCTCTTTTCTAGCACCACTAACCTTCATGTTGCTTGTATATGTGTGTGCATGTGGGTTCTTTATTAACATTTCCTACTATATAATCACATTGTATATAGTATTCTATAGAAAATGAATCATACACATAAAACATAAAATCATATACACACATGTGATAATCATGAGAAAGAGTTATATATATATATATATCACAAAAAATACATGTTTTTTCTCTAAGTATATCATGTGGCTTTCTCTGAGCCTAGGATCACAATCCCCAAAATGACCATGTGCATGGCTATACATATGATATTATCCTAGTCAGCATATGATTAGAATCTATCTATGGTAGTCATGCCTCTAGTGGAGACTTTGATCTCCACCTAGTAACTAGTTGAGCCATCATCTACTCTAGGGCCACTAGTTGGTCTACCCCATCTCTAGGTGCATCCACTCTTCCAGTTTTCTATTGGGCTAACTCAGCCTGTAGATGATCTATCCTAGCCTATACTCTATCTAGTCATACATTAGCTCATGCTACAGTCATCTTGTGTTATGCTAAAATTTTCTCTAGTTAAGCCATGACTACCTCATGCCATGCTGACTTTGCCTCTAACTACAATATTCTATGTTGTGCCTTCACCATCTCAAGTGAGGCTCATGTACCAACCTACCATAAGTAAGTATGTGGCTCTACCCACATTGGTAGATATGGCACCCACTCCATTAGAGGTATCATTACCACATTAGGGAATAGTTTCCTTAGTAGTAGGTCCACTTAGGGTCAAATCTAGTTAGGTTGGTCTCCTGCACACACACATATAGAGCATATATGTTAGTCACATATCGACTCTTGCTAAAGATGAGTACAAATATTAAGTGATATATAGAAAATACACTTGCCTTATTTAGTAGTGAAGATGACCTATATGACCCTCCCACAGGTCATGCTCCTCCTAGTGGTGATGGTCCTTAGCATGGCTACCTCTCTCCACTATTGCCCTAATCTCTCTATCTTGGCCATCTATCGATCTCATCCCTAGCTAGACTGGGTTGTACCCATCTTGACCTCACCCCCAAAACCTATCTCCCTAGATAATGGTATAGCCCCTATAGACCTTGGAGATCCTCTTATCCCACATAGGGCTTTACCCCCACATCCTTTAGCCACACTATGGATCTATAGGGATCATAAATGTAGCTATCTATTACATCTAAATATAAGATGGTTCACATAATCCAAACCCTATATGTGAATTGTATAACCCATGACATTCCCTCTTTTAGTTTAGGGTATGTATTACTACCTTATGATTTCCTTGGTCATGTTAGTAGGAGCCTCTCATAATCCCAAGACATGAGTAAGTTGGACTATGTCAATCCACCTGACCCTATACACCAGTTATGATCCAACTATTGATAAGTCCACCTAGGATATACTAGCCCCAGGTATATCTCTATCCTCCCTCCATGTACTAGATAAATCTTATCCATGAGAGTGGTAGTCTCTTTGTACTCTAGCTAGTGTAGAGCCTCTAGACCATTGTCCCTGTTATCACTATCCTAAGAATGGGTACCCCTAATAATAATCATGTGATCTATACTCTATGGTTATTTCATTATGGGTGATGTCCCACTAGGTAGAGATATTTTGTAGCTATATCCTATACCTATGTTAACTCTATCTCTCTACCCATTAGCTCTACCCTGTAGAGCTAATAAACATCTTCAATGATGAGGACAACCTCTAGCTCAGGCCCTAGATGGAACACATGTCTCTTTGGTATGCATGTGGTCACCAATATGCTCACCAAGTCTTTATAATAATGTAATGAAGACACATGTACTAGCCTCCAAAGTCCTACACTCTATGGGTGATCTTGATTCTCCATAGGTAGAGAATCTACCTCCTTGAGTAACCATGATGAGACTCTCTCCTGGTAAGTCACCTCACATGGTCTATCTCTTTGTGTCAACTACTCTTGTAATTGTGAAGCCTCTCCTTCTGGTATGCTAACTCCTTTGTATGTATGTAAAAAAAAGTGACAAGTAAATGGATTAGTCTAATGGCCAAAAAATGAAAAATAATAAGTAAAAAACAAATATTTTAATATATCTCACTTACATTTTCTTTCCCATTCATCTTTTAGCCCCTTTTGAGACCCCCCAAGCTCTTTCCATCTCCTCAAGGCCTTTTCTAGGGGCCCACTACCCTAGGACATAATTTTATGGGCAAAGCCATAGCCTATGTGAGCTAGGCCTTGACTTGGAAATACCATAGGCCATGGCCTATGCAATGGGTGCTTTGGGGAGCCTTAAGAATCCTCATTTCTCTCTCTAAGGTCCATGAATTGAGTTCTTATTGGTCCTATTATCTCCATATCACCTAGCCCATCATTTTGAGACCTTGTTTTGTATAATTCACCAACCAAATCATCTATAATGAATCAAAATGCATTTAGGGCATTCTAAACCCCACAAAAAGGAATAAATTTACAAAAATGTAATCATAGAGCTTACCTAGACCATCTTATGCATCTCTGACATTCTCCCATGTCCTTGTTTGCTCAACTTGGGCTTTGGTTACTCATGGTCTCTCTTTTGACTCTCTTAGATTAAAAACAAGAGTGAAAATGATTGACTTTTCTCTCTTTTTCCCTTTTTTTGGTACTTTTTTGCTTTTTATGGGCCTTTTTTGGGTGTTTTACCCATTTTTACATTTCAGACTATAAAACTTATCTTAGAGGTTTTGGCACATTTTAACAACATTGGTGGATTTTGTTTTTTAATACAAGGTTTATTTGGGCCCACTATAGCCCTATTTTGGTCCTTAAGACCCCTTCCAAGTCCCCATTGACCTCTTGGGCCTATGCCCCATTTCATGGGAAATTAAGGATATAAGTTACTTTCTATGCTTCTTTTAATTAGTCATTTATTTTATTTTTTATAGTTGAACCATTCTAACTCCCTCTTTATCTTATTCATCATGGTTGTAGTTAGGGTTGTTAGCTAGCTATGGTGGTTCAATAATTGCTCTAGTCTTGTTGACTAGTCTTCATCTTCTTTGAACTTCCCTCTACCTTCCCTTGTTGCCTCTTACTATGCCTAGTGTTGGTTAACTACTTTGATTATGCCTTTGGTCCATTATTTGTTTCCCTCATACAACTCACTTATACCACCTTACTTTGAGATTTCCCTTTGATAGTTTACAATATTACATCTTTGACCCCCATTATGGTGTACCTCTTAGTGGTGTCTCACATAGATGGTGGTAGTAAGAGCAACCCAGGACTAGTAGCTATGGATCGGGTTATCGATGATCTGTAGGGATATGATCTTATTATAGTTAGTTTCTTCCTTACCAGTGAAATGAATAATGCCACTAAGTATCATGTAATCATTGGCACCTTGATCGATGCCCATGAGTTAGGTACATTTTATGTAAAATTATTCTCTGACTCACTCTTAGTCATGTCTTAACTCATTGGTGTTTGGGCCATCCTTAGCTCTGAGTTTCTCCCCTTCTTTGAGGTGGCACATGATTTGATCTCTTTCTTTGAGAACATATAGTTCACCCATATCCCTTACAAGGAGAACACTAAGGTTGATGCCTTAGTGAATTTCATTCTAGATAGTATGATTTGATATCACTTTTGTCCCTTATTTTCAAGAGTTAGAGCTAGAGTTGAAGTTGGATTTTGGATTACGTAACATTTGCACTTTCAACCATGGATCATGCCACCAACTTCTACTACCATACTTATTTGGTAAGTGTAGGTAATTTTTTCTTTTATATTTATAGTTATTGATTTCCTTTGCTTTAGTATGGATTTTAGGTACTACACAACACTCTTTGTTCATTTGAACACTGACTTCTTGTACCTCAAGGGCATATGTAATCATACTTATTATAACCCTACTCCTCCCTATGATTATACATCAGTTAACATGTACACCACCAACTTTGTTCATCCCAATTTGAGACATTCACCACTTTATTGGACCCTTCTCATATATTATTCTCATTCTCCAAACCATCTTGGCCTTTTCTCATGCTAGACGGGCTCTCTAAGGACCCCTCAAGACCCTTTTGGGAACTTGTTGACCATTTTAAGCCTTTTTTTGACCCAATCCATGGCTTAGGGAATAAATAAATAGCCTATGACACATTTATCCTTTATGAAATCTATGGCCTAGGCCATGTCCTAGGTATAATGCATGCAAAAATCCTAGTTTAGTCCCAAACAGTAAAAAATTTCTAGCTTTTAGCTTGTTGATGGATTAGGGTTGGGATATATGCACCACTCTAATTAATTTTGAGCCTCTCTCTTCTCTCTCTTGATTATTCTTCCCTTTCTTGAATCTTATGGCTTATTGAATCTCTCTCTTGATTCATTATTGGCATTCTTGAGCTTGATTGGTAAGAGAGGGTCCCATATGCTACTATACATTTGCTTAAAGACTCCATTGCTACTCTTAGTTATTACTAATTGCTTGTGGTTTGATTTTAGCTTCTAAATTTGGAATTTCACTTTATTTTTTCAAAATTTTGGATCTCTTACACCATTGTAAGTTCTCACATCACTTCTTCCTTTACTCTTGGCTTTTAGTTTGGACCTCATCTTGCACATAGCTTGGTCTTCTTCCTACATTACTTCCTATCTTAGATTACTTGTTGGTATAACATCTGCACATCTTATTTAAGCTTGACTTGAGGGCACTATGCTATGAAAAGTGAAAATCTATTATTTTATGTAGTATATATGTTAGGATTTGATTTGTTTTGGTGATTTAGTTATTGTGTACATTGTTTAGAATAGTTTTTAAATTTTATGCATTCACATTATGGTTAAAATATATCTTCATTGATTAAAATATTTACCATTACATGTTATTCTTGCATTGAAAATAGTTTCATTACATAGTAGGACTCTACATGCTGAATATGAACTAGACAACTTGCTTAAACAATCTCTCTCTTGCTAAAGTAGAACATTGCATTGTTAGAAAATAATAGTGTTGAAAGTGAAAGATAGCTCAAATATATATTAGGAATGCTATTGAACTCTTTCTTGAAAATTTATTTATTACTTAGAATGTATTTTATTTATCTTAAAAGTGTCTTAACTTCTAGATTCACATTTCTTTTGTTAGCTCTCTTTACTTGGCATTATTGTTTCCATAATTTGTATATAATTAATAGTCTAGTCTTAGCTACTTGATTTACTATGGTTGGGTCCACTAGAGATACCTACATCCTTTATGAACTTGATCATGCTATCCACAACCTAGTTTACAAGTCCATCTATATCTTGGTGCAAGCTGACAAACTAGATAGCCACTATAGATCTCTTATAGCCCATATAAGCCTTGAGCCTTTTAGCCTCTTAGTGGTTTCTTTAACAACCTACCAAACACTGGTAGTTTTGTTTAGATTCTTAGAGCTACAAGAGGAGCAGGATTATTGGGTGGAGGAGGATTTCCAAAATTGGTAGTAGGAAGAGGACTAGGGTTAGTAACTTCAATTGTATTACATTTTAGTTTCCTTGATGATGAAAAATATAGGTTACATGATGTATTAATTAGATTAGGATTAGGAATACATGAAGGAAGGAAATTAATAGCTTCATATGAAGTGATAATATATGATGTTCTGATCTAAATATTTAATTATGTAGTGTTATTAATTGATTAGAGGCTAAAAAATAGACATAATTATGAAATAAAACTAGGTTGGCCACCTAATGAACTAGTGAAAAAATAGGCCAAAGAAAAATAGGTTGGCCATATACTAAACTAATTCATCCACCTACTGAACTAGGGGAAAAAATATTAAAAAAACTAGGTTGGACACCTACTGAACTAAGTCAACCACCTACTAAATAGAGGTAAAAATAGGCCAAAACAAACTAGATTGGCCACCTACTGAACTAAGTCAACCACCTACTAGGTTAGTACTCTAAAATGCTACTAGGTCATCTAGGACCTACAGGTTCAACCAAGTCAATATAGTTGGTTTATAGAAGGAAAAGTAATGATATGAAATTACACTAGGTTAGATAAGACCTATAGGGTTGACTATTTCAATATATCTTAATTATGAAATAAAAAATAGTAATTACAAATTCTACTAGGGTGGTCATGACCTACAAGGTCATTTATGTCAACTTAGTTTGTTGTTAGGAAAAATAAATAGACAATTAAGTTAGCCAGGTGGACTTAGTTTGTGGACATGGAAAATAGACACATAACCAAGTTGGTTCAATTGACTTATTTGATTGTGTGATACAATTATACATAGTTTAAAAATGGCAAAAATAAAGTATACATTTAAAATACTACGTAATTTTACTTAGAAATAGAAATGACAAACTAAGATAATTGACAAAATTACTAAGTTGGTTAAAAGGAAACTAAAAAATATAACTAGGTCAAATAGGTTGACTTGGTTGAATAAAAGTGTTGAAGATATAACTACTGAATAGATCATCCATGTTTAATTTAGTCCTCTAGAGGCAAAAAAATAAAATACATAGAGTTTAAACAAGGTCGACCAGGTCAACTTAGTTTGTAGAAATCTAAAAACTAAAAATAGTAAAATAAGACTAGGTTGACCAACACAACCTATTTGGTTAAAATTTGGAAAATAAAAACTAAAAAAAAGAACTAGGTTGACTAAATCTACCTAGTTTTCTATAAGTTAAAATTTAGAAAATAGGAAAAATAACTAGGTTGATTAGCATGACCTAGTTTACTAGAGATGAAACCTTGTAAGCAAAGGAAAAAACTAGGTCAACTAACATGACCTAGTTGACTGTAGGTCCTAGATCTTCAAATAGAAAAAAAGACTAGGTTGACCAACATGACCAAATTAACCATGGAAATAAACTTGCAAAGAAATGACAAAGTTGGGTCAATTGGAGCAACCTAGTTGACTGTGGACCCTAAATTTGCAAATGAAGGTTAAAATTAGATCAACAAACATGACCTAATTGACTGTAAATGAAAAATGAAAAATTCAAAGATTATATTCATGTTGGGTTCACTAAAATGTATGAAACAAATTAAGATAGATTTATAATTTATCTTACTCAATAAATCAAAGATCAAATAAGGTAATCAACTAACATATATTACAATACTATTTATATTAGGGGCATGACCAAATTAGATATGCTAAATCTAAATAAGGGAGCACTTATCAAAACACTAAAGGAGAGGGTTACAAAGCCTATAGAAAGACAAAAATATGAAATAACCCTAGCTAAGTTTGAATACATGAAATAAAACTAATCTAGTGTTCACCAAAGCTTGTAGCACAAATGAGTATGGTTTAACATAAATAAATAATCAAGTGATCATGGTAAGGAAATGAGGACCTAGATCACCTAAGGTGTAAGTTGGCAAGTAAATAAAACCATATATCTATACTAAGTTTAAGTATATAGGTAATCTAAGAAAGGAGTTATACATTCAACACATATTACTTTATAAAATATCTATCTATCAAATGAAATAACAAAAGTTAGGAATACTTACTTTTAGATGAACTTGTTGAATCTCAATCTCTCCCATGGACAATGGTGTTTTGTAAGAGTTTGTTGTGTATTTGTAAGATCACACTATATAAATAAGAGGCCAAAATAATCCTAATTTTCATCAAACACTTCCCATAATATATGTTACTTCCTTATAAGGAAAAAACGTAAGCAATGGCTCCTTCAAATGTAGATGTAGTAGAATTGCAAAATGTAATAACACAAAAAAGAATGTTCTTCTTATTGGATTGAAGTGTGCCTTATATTTATAGTTATGGATAAATCATATCCCTTTCAAACATTTATCCTATGAAGTCGACCAATAGGACCCAGTTTTAATGAAAAAGTTACCATTAGACCTTGAGCTAGGTTGGTCTAGATGACTTAGTTCCATAATGTGTTCTTTAACTTTTATAATAGGGTCAACCCAACTGACTTAATAATAAAAAGGGGTGTTTTCTTAGTTAGGGGATATTCAAAAGGAGATTGCTTAGGTAAATGGATAAATGAGTTTTTTTTGCTTAAGGAGTTGGATAAGAAATATTTGTAATGGATTTAGGTAATGAAAAAATTGACAAAAAATCTTAAAAAGCACCAATGGTCTACCCACCCCTTTCCCACTGCACCTTTTAAAGTGTGTAGATAGAGATATTTAAACTCGATAAGTTATTTTAAGATAGGAAGCATGATTAAATGATAAAGTTTAAAAATATTGTGTGTATACACTTTGCCTCCTAACTGAGTGTAATCTAATGACAAGAACATGGTCCTAGGTATTATTTTCCATCCTCAACATGGTGGTGATGCTAAATTTTAACCATGAAACACTGGTTGTGGAGATATTCAACTATGGTTTTAATTTTTATAATATTTATTTTCAATATTTATACATGTTGGATTAGTTATAACAACATGTATCAAGGTGGATTCTAAGGTTGTTATCCTCAGAACATATGTAATTTACTCTACATAATATTTTGGAAGTGATGGATTTTAAAGGGAAGGTCATAGAAGGGGAAATGTCTATTGGAAACAATAAAATCATCTCTTGTTGTACAAGTACAATAGAGGGAAACCAATTAAGCTCTACCTTTATATCTATGTTGTTAGGGTTAACCACTTATCCATGGTCACACATTCAACACATTATCAGAATTAAGTCATTTAATACATCACTTTTATTACATTCAAATTTTTTTTATGAAAAACATAATGCAAACTCACGCTCACACACTCAAACACAAACATGTCTCTATAGTCTTATTAAATTATATGAAAATTTTCTAGATACCCATACAATTCTTATTTAACTAATACAACTCTCTATTCTTATTTTGGAGAGTTTTACTCGTTCACAACTCATCTCACTCCTAAAAATTCTTCCTCCTCTAAATAACATATTTCTAATGACATCCCTAAGGTGTCTCTTCAACTTACTTGGCATCAACATAACATACAAGATTTAGGTGGCCTTTAATTTTCAAGATCAGAACCTAACTATTAGGTGACATTTTATGTTGAATTATAGCTATAAAAGTGACCATAAATTTACCATTATTTTTCCAACTATACTAAAATTTGAAACACAAATTTTACACTAATATTTATATCACCAAAAAAAATTGGAATTCCAATTCTTATTGTAGCCAAAGGACCATCTTGCCAAGTTTTTTAGATTAGACAAATGACCTAGTTTTATATAAATAAATGGTACACTTATCCAATGACTCCAAATGAGCTTAAATTTTGTGTAAAGGTTGTAAGTGTCATATGATATAACCTCACACAAATTCATAATCTAATTTTTAATGTAATTGAAAAACTATTTCTGATAAATGTTTATGACTTAATAGTCCATGTAGACTGGTATAAGTAAACATAATATATCTATGCTTTTCCCATGGAAAAGGAATAATTTTACAACACCAACCTAAGAGGTTAAAAATTTCACACTAATAAGACCAAAAACCTAAAACCCAAAAAAACACACCACACTTTGTTTTTGGTTAATGCAATTTTTCAAAAACCCTTGGATGCTTCTAAATCAAAAACCTAAGCTTTATAAAATGTGATTTCTTACTCACATAGATGGAATAAGTGGAAAAAAATACTCTTTTGACCATGAAGTATAGTGACCATGACGTTCCCTTCCAAAAAACCAAGTACTTCAGCTAATTTTTGTGCTTGTTCTTCAATTAATATCTCTTTCTTATTGGTTTTGTCTTCTTAAGTATTTTTATCTTTTTATCTTCTCCACTCTTTTTTTACTTATTTTTTTTATCTCTCCTCATTCCTCATTTTTGGGGTTAGACCCACCATAGTTCATCCTCCTCTTCCAAAGGCTCATACTTTCCACTCTACATATTCTTATGGGATGAAACCCACCGTAATTTGACCACCTCTACCAAGATTATCTTTCTTTAATCTTAATCTCCCTCATAGTCTTAAACCCACCATAAACCAACCACCTCTTCATAAATATTTCTTGGTTTTGGCTACTCAATATCCAACTTGTTATTGGATCACTCTTCTCTATTTTCAGATCTTATCTCAAGATTACCATCTCCTATTTCATCCCCAATATCATTACAACATAATTAATATACATTTGGGAATCCAAATGATAACCCATAGCTTCTATTACCACTTCAAGGATAGTATTTACCTTGTCATATCTCATTGTCCTTAATATTGTGTTAAAAAACTCATCCACCTCTACTAAAAAATCATCTTCTTATCTGCATGATTTCACTAGTATGTAAATCAACTACTTCTCTTCACTTAATTTCATGAGTGCATAATTTATCACTTATAGTTTCAAATCTTCACCTTGGAAGGCCTCTCTGAATTCCTCCATCATCTTAATTTTTTCACCTACAAACTAGTTACAGTTAAAAACCAATTTATAAACATGAGACCTAATAGTCCCCTTTAATGCTTCATTCATCTTCAAACTATTGTCTTGATTCTCATCAAGCTTAGGATTCTCAAAGTGTCTAACACTCTACCAATGTTCTTGTGACAAATCCTTTTATCTTCTCATCCTCTTTATATCAATGCTAAGCTAATTTCTATCTTCTTAAGTTATTGACACCATGTTATGTGCAAATGATATTTCACCATCCTTTTCCATATGTGGACAATTCACATATTGAATCATAAGAGTATTTACTCCAATATATATATGGTTCATTTTCCACATATGAAACACCAATTTCACTCTTCATTCCTCTTAGTAGAAAATTCTACACCATCTCTATCTTCATCTCCTTTGATTTACCTGCACATTAAACAAACATATTAAGGGAATAATTTTTTTCCATGATTACTTCTTCCATTCACACCCCAATGACATGCCTTTCAAGTCTTCTCTATTACTTGCACTCTTATCATAAAATTATCCCTCATGATGGACTACTAAAGGCCCATTTTTAACAACCTCTATGATTATTCTATCCTCATTCTTATTTATGTTTTATTATCCTTCAAATTTTTGGTCTACAACCATACTCTGCTCATGTGTATTATCTTGAAGATTTTCCATCACTATTTTTTCATTCATGGTAACCTACAACTCCTCATGGTTGTTCTCTTCATTCACCTATTTTTTTCATTTACAAAAAACTATAGATTTCCTTGGTTACCCTCAGACCTTATACCCTCCAAAATAGAATATACAAATGTATTTCATTCATTCACCAAGGTAAATTCTAAATCTTTCCTTTCATGGGATACTAAAAACTCCTTCCATCATCCAAAAATAGGTATCCTTATTCTACTTCAACTACTATCACTTCCATATCCTCTTTCACAAGGATTTATTCTTTTGTAGTTTATCCATATCTCTATTTCACCATGTTATTTTCCAAATCATACTTAGGATTCTCACATGGAAACCTCACCTTATTTTTGTCTTCCACAATAACCTTATTCTCTGCATACACATATTTCTCTTTGCCACTTATAAAATTAGTCTTGAGTGATTACATGGAAACTTTTCCTTCATATTGACTTCCATGGTAAAATTTATTCTCATCTATTTCTCAAGCCTTATCACAAAAACCTTATTCATCCACTCTTTATGTAATTTTAGGTGTACAAAATGACCTAACTTGGAAACCATATGTTATCAACTGCTTTCCTTCTTACATTTTCTTTGTCTCCTTTCTTGGATATCTTTAAAATACACAATTTCACTTAAACATAATCTCTTATATGTAAGAATTACCCTCATGGGGTCTTAAATATTATCATCTTCAAAACAAATTGATAACTCCACTATCTATTTCATGAGCTTATCAAGGCTATTTTTACCACATAACAAATCAATATCATAATTATACTTACTTCTTTCCTTTACCATGACCTCTATTGGTCTTTTTCTTCTAATGGAATATTTTCCTCAGCTTGCTTGTCCTTTTTACAAATCATCTAATCTTGATTTTAGGACATCAACCCAACCATTATATCCTCTTCATAATTTTCACTCACAACTACAACATATCCACTTTGTGAAATCATCTCCATCATATCTTATATTATATGGAATTCCTTTAACATATTTGTCAATTCATCCATATCTCAAGATCTTAATCCTTTACATGCCATATCTCATCAAAAATTAGTAGGCTTATCTTTCAGAACATAAAACATACTCAAAATAGATCCTCTCAAACTTCCTCTTAAATTGAAGGACTTATCTCACACCTATAATAAAATTATACAATCTTCTATTTCACAAATTTTATCATACTCAATAGACTTATCTTTCACAACCAAAAACAAACTAATACAAGATTTTCACACATACAACATTCAAGAAAAAAAACCTTAATTTGATACCACTTAGTGCAAGCAAAAGAGAGTTGAACCAGTTAAGGTCCACCTATATCTCTATGTTACTAGGGTTTAAACTTATCCATGTTCACACATTCAACACATTACATAAACTTGACTCATTTAATTCAACACTTCTATTTAATTAAAAAACTTGTTTTAAAGAACATAATCCAAACTCACATTCACACTCTTAAACACACACATGCCTTTATAAGCTTATTAAATTACATGAAAGAGTTCTAGACTCTCATAGAGTTGTTCCTAAACTAATACAACTCTATGTTATAATCCTTCACAAATTATCTCACTATTCTAAAATTTCCTCCTCTTCTAAATCACATATTCCTCTTGACATCTCCAAATTCATGAGTTCTCTCTTAAATTCAACTAACATCAACCTAACTATTTAATCAAATTTTATATTTAAATTGAAAACCCTAGATGATAACACTACTATGAAAAATTAGGAGAATGAAATAACAATGATAAAATCCACTAATTTATAACTAATTTATTATAGAAACTTAATAAAAATATCAAAGTGTAAGGATAAAATAAATACATAGCTATAAACTATGCTATTAGGAGGAATCATGGTCTAAAAATTTTTGTGTAGAGAGGTCTAGTGATTAGAATTAGGAATATGGAATTGGATCTAGGCCTGGACAATAATGCTAAGAAGAGGAACTAGAGGGGTGGCACTCCTTTCCAAATATGGTGATCCTATCCAATCACATTGAATAAATTAGGATTTCTTGGTTCTCTATGCCTTTGTCTGTAGATCCTTATTTGGTGTAGGATCTCATGATCACTTATAGAGATAACTATGTGATAAAATTTCATTTAAAACCTTATTTCCTTGACATGTGAATACCAATGACAATTAATAGGGAAAATGGGGTTAATGGTTTAAGTTGGGTAAGAACTCAACACCCCATGTGTTGAGAATTTCCTACATACCAATACTTTGAAGAGGGATCAAACTTCATGTAGTTATCCCATGTTATGCTTGTTGTTCCCAAAATCAGCCACACTCATTTTAGGGACAACCCCTATGAAACTTGTCTATTTCATGATCTTCAATCTAAGTTTGTTATCCAAGGTGAGTTTCTCTTCATCTCGAGTGAAGTTAAATAACATCCTGGAAAAGTTTGCAATGCCCCCTCATCATGATTTATCAAAAAACATGAAACTCATTGTAGTGTTGATCTGATCAGATGTCAGATTTTAATACTTTTCAATGTCTTAGATATTTTTAGTTTTTCCATGCACTAGAGGCAATTTTCACCGCTTTTGCATGTTTTCAATCTTTAAGTGCAATAGAGGCAAAAATTGCTGCTCTTGTAATTTTTTTTTTCTTTTTCATGAAAGAGCAGTGATTTTCATCACCCTTGCATTTTCATTCCTTTTTCATGCAGGAGCGATAAAAATCACTGCCCTTACATCCTTCTTCCCTTCCTCATGCATGGGTAGTAAAAATCATTGCCAATGCATAAACTCTTTAGTATCATGTAAGGGAAGTTATTTTTTCTACTAATTCATGATCTCAATTTTTATGTGTGACATTTATGGCCACGTGCACTAAGTGGTTGGGGCTTATTTTGGGGTTTTTTATTGTCATTTGATTGTTGTTTTTATCATTTTAAGTTGTCTACTCCTCCTTCCTACAATAATTCAACAATATGAATGATTAGGATTGTGAATTTTCCAACTTTGAGCTTCAGATTTCAAAATTACCAAGTAAGTTTTGCTTTCTAGTCTTTTTGCTTTTAGGTTTTCATTTTTTCTTTTCTTTTCCTTTAAGTTTAGTTTTTTCTTCTTTCCTTCGTTTTAGGTTTTGTTTTCTATAGTTTGGATCCCCCAATTTTTTCTTTTATTTTGTTTTTTTATTTACCCTAGTGAGCCTCAGTGATTAAATATGTCAAAACCCTAGTACATGTAAAACTAGTTTCTACCTGACCTATGTTTTCTCATCATTTGAAAATAGCTACCCTCACTTCTCTAAATAAGTCTAATAGGAAAAAGCCTAAAAAATAAAATTTCATCACAAGTGAGTTTCCTCCTACAAGAGTGGCAAAATTTTCCACCCTTAAGTAAAATCCCATCTCTACCATTCCCTGCATTACAGGAATTTTTCATCATGCTTACATGTTAATCATGCTTAAGTAGTGATTTTTGCCACTCATGTGAACTAAGGTTTCTCCTACTTACAGTGTCAACATTTTTTATTGCTTTCACATGCAAATTAAGTTTAATATGTATTGGAATAATAAATTCCACTCCTACATGAAAACATGCCTTCACCTGCGTAGGTGGTGATTTTTACTGATCGTGCATGTTTTTTCCTTCACCTACTTGGGCAACAATTTTTGCCATCGATACCAAAGATAATAC
Source organism: Torreya grandis (assembly GCA_037957365.1). Lineage (NCBI taxonomy): Eukaryota > Viridiplantae > Streptophyta > Pinopsida > Cupressales > Taxaceae > Torreya > Torreya grandis. Next base: position 1,961,033 of record JARHVA010001344.1, on the reverse strand, counting down.
CCCCATATGCAAGGGTGGAAATTTTTGCTACCCATGCAAACATTCCTTCAAATTTTATAACTCTAGGAAATTTTTAGTTTCACTTTTTTTAACCTACTTTCTTCTTATTTTTCGGCCTACTTACACTTAGCCCTTTCAAGCACATCCCCATGGTCATGATTATCGACATGTAGTTTTCCCAGATTGCCAGTTTTTCCCCTAATTACATGATCATGACTTTTTTTATAGTTTCTCTTGTGTATTCTTCTTCATCGACATCCTTTTGAGAAAAGCTCTTCCAAATGACTGAGGTTTCTCTGAATAAGTCAAAGACAATGAAGTATAAATATCAAGGTGTTTTTATAATCACCTTAGTTACTTCTAATGTCGATGACATTAGATATATAGAGATCGATCATGTGGATATGGATGATTTCATGAAAATAACTAAATCAAGCAATCCTAGCAATGAAATGAAGAAGATAATTGATATCAATATTAATTTGGTATCTTCTTTCCTTGTAGTAGCTCACAACACAAAATTTGTTCTCTAGTGCACTCAGTTTTATAATAAGAACACTAGGGATGTGTTAGACACTAGTGGTAATGTGGTAATTAGATTAGATCCTGAGTTCATCAATAAAGTGTTCATGTGTCCTCCTACTACCTAAGTAATAAAGCTTGATTTTGTTGAAGCACATAGAGAATATGACAAAGATCTTGAAAAAGTGAAGAAAGTAATCAAGAATAAATGGCTTAAGACTCCAAGGGAAAATTTGTTAAGGTGGTTATGAAGTTTTCTAAGGAGAGAATTTTTAGAAAAAGTTGGTGATCTGATCACTCTTCTCAGCAGGGTAAGAGGTTTACCTTCTTCCTCATAGTTTCACAAATGGATGTATCCCTTCATCAAGATAATTCTCCAAGGCAAACAAGTCATCTTCTAGGGAGAAAAAATTAGCAATGCTCTACATGAGAAATTGATGAAGGTATCCACTACTTTCAAATTCTACATGACTTCCTACCTGGTGTATATTACAGCTTCGATGAAAACCTTTCTAGGTTTAACATCAAAAGGAGATAGGAGAGTAACCCCAGTGTATCAATACTACTCTCAGTTAAAATTGAAGGGTTTTAGTCATCATTTTAGGAGAGTAAATGATGATTTATTTGTAGTATTTTTGTGTCTCTATGATCCTTAATTAGAATAAATAAGAATGTTCGATGAGGCTTAGGTAGTTGTGAATGATTTTGGATGTATGTTCTTGCAATTTTCTTCTTTTTCATACCTATGGGTTGGCTTTTTCTAAGGTCATCCTTATATGCTTCCAATATTCCCTTCAAACAAATTAGTCTTGATGGAGCTATGTAGATAAATAATTATCACACATAATAAATAGATGGAACTCAAGAAGCCTGGTTCTAGGTTCCCAATTGAAATTGGTAGGTTTTTAGTGTTAACCGCTAGGAAAGCTAGAGTTATAGAAACTAAAATGTAACTCATAACCATGAAGCAATTCAAAATAAGACTAAATTTTGATTATAGGGGTGTAAAAGAAATAATCAAGAGAAAAACCCAATTTCATAAACCTATGATTGAAGATATTTGGGTAGATTTGAGGACAGCGGAAGATATCAAGAAAATGGACTACAAAAGGTTATCTCTTAAGTAGATAGAATATTTGAGACTTACTGATATCCCTAAGAATTTAGTGGATGATAGAGATATAATTAATGATAGATACAATACTGAACAGGTTGCCAATATCCCTCTTCCCCCAATCCAATGGTCACAAAAGGAGCTGACTTCATTAAGGAAAAGATTTGAACCAATATTGGCAAACACCAATAATTGGTTAGCAAATAAAGGAATCACTTTGAAAGAATTAATCACAAGGTTAGAAGCTAAATTTCAAGAAGAAAGAAGAAGAGAAGAAAATAGGATGAATAATAAAAGTGATGTTTTTTCTTCTTCTAGGCCACATAAATCAAAGATCATATTTGTGACAAAAAAGTCAAAAGTTATGGAAAAAGATTCAAAAATAGAAGATGTGGAGTTTGAGAAACAAAGTGCTGCCAAACTAGTGACAAAATAGATGGAGACTGATGATAGGCCTATAGATTAATAAGGAGAGGAAACTTTGTCTCCATAAGAGAATGTGCAACAAAGAACATGAATATCTTCTTCCTTACCTAACACACCCATTACAGTTTCTTCACCTACTTCTCTAATTAGTTTTCCCTCTTATATATCACCCTCTTCTCCCAAAATGATTTTTGACAACCCTCATAGCCCTTTTAAAGATATTACTCATTCCTCAGTGTCAATTTTTAGTTTGTCATTCCCATCTTTTGATATCATATATGGTTCTACTTTTGATCACTTAGTAAAAGGTGTAATTTTTACTGATACTCCACCTATTATTTATACTACTTGTGTAAGTAAGGCTCTGATGATGCCAACAATGAAGTTAGATCTAAATGTAAGTACTTTCATTCTCCCACCATGGTTATTAGCTTAAACTCCCAAAAGGAAGAAACAAGCCATCTCTCTAGATGACTTTGATTTCAATAAGTTGATGCTAGTGAAAGCCAAGGCTCTAAAGAAGCCAAGGATCCTTTCAAAAATGATTGGGGATAAGGGACATAAATTTTTGGAAATTTCAATACCTCTGTAGGATACAATCATTAAAAATTTAGATATAACTGATGACTCTATCTCTAGAGTTGAATTGGGTAAGATAACTATCGAGAGTACCAAGAGTGATATGCAGTCAGCCATGGACATCTTGATTCATAAATTTGATAGAGAGAAAAAAATGAAGGATCGCTACAAAGTGATGGTGGAGAAATTGATTGTTGTGATTAGAAGAATCACTTTCACTTTAGAAATGTATCTCTTGAGGTAATTTCTATAGAAGACCCCATTATTCAGAAAGTAAAAAAGACCTACCTCAAGGGAAAATTACTTGAAGAGTACTTGGACAAGATGCATGCATAAGGAGTTTCCTTGTTCACAGAGTTATTTGAGAAGATAGATAAAATGAGAAAAATAAGAGAACTTAATGATCTCATTAATTCTATTTCTCAAGATATCAAAAGCACTGAAAAGTATCTTGATAAATGGATGGACATGAAGAAACTAAAAATAAGCACCATAATATCCATTGGTGTCATTATTGATAGGGAATCTTACACTGAAACTAAAGAGGCATTAACATATAGGAGTTAGGTACTTATAGAGTTGATTAGTGACCTCGAATCTTCAAGGAGACTCAGTGATCAAAGTGATGCCAATGTTTTGCACAAATTAGAGGAGCTACCTTGCAAACTTACATCACAAGATAACTAATTCCTTTTAGTAGAAGAAACGATTTTGGAATTCAAAGGTATATTCCAAAAAGAATTTAAAGATAAGACATTTTCAATAAACTATGTGGACAAGATTCTAGATAATTTATTAACTCTAGATAATCTAAAGACCAAGTTAGCTAGTCATGACAAATTAGTCACAATAGTAAAAGATGCCATGGTCAGAGCTAAGACAATTTTCAAAAACACTTTTAATCCAGACAATATCGGGATGCAAATGGATTTCACTATGTATGATGCTCACATGAAGAAATATGGGGATACAAATTGAATCAATTTTCCTTTGATTTAATTTTCACTTCTTAGATGTAATTTTGCAACCACTATGGAATTTTTACATGTACTTTTTGCATATGTAATTACATGTAAAAATATGGAAAGTCCAAAGTCATCAAAGACTCCTATCTTTGACTAAGTCAAAGTAATTAGGTTTTTTCCAAAATATTCAAGGCCTCTCCCTATAAATAAAGAGAGCCTCTTTTGTAATAGATATCTCTTAGTTATTGGAAGTAAAACTCTACCAAAATTGAAAGGTATTTTGAGATTTTGAGCTCAGATTGTAAATCAAATTTCATCAGGTGAATGAGAAAGTAAGTGACCTTTTAAAATTTGTGTTGAAATAACTTGTGTTATGTAATACATTGTTATTATGTCCTTTTCCTAGTATAATCTTATCTATCTAATCAAATAAGTAAAGTAAATGAAAATAATTTGGGAGATGTTCTGAAGCCAATTATGGAGAATTTGTGCTACTATAGTTGTCTTTATTTTATGTTTTAGTGTTTTAGAACAAAGGGTATTAGAAAGGTTTTGAACTACTTTTATCTTTTATAGTTTTATACTTTGTTGTAGTTTTCGATGAAGACTTTATGTTGCACCTCATTCTATTGTGATATAAGTCATAAATTAGTAAGAGAAGCAATGATAGACTTTTGCTCTCATGAGTTTCTTTTGGATTCAGTTAATATCAAGGAAGTTTTCTTTTATTTTGTGAATATTATTTTTGAAAAAAGAGAAATGGATGATATGATCTCATCCATGAGTTAATATTTAGTATAAGTTAAGTTTGTGATAATTTATAGGGAGCTTCCCCTTGCTGAGAGGAGAGATTTATCTCATTGCACTATGGTTGATATAACCATTTTATCTTTAGTTATTTGGTGACAAAATATTCACCCAACAATTTTGGGTGACTCCACTAGGGAAGAATATGCAAATTTAATCTTCACACTTCAAATTGAAGCATTTTTAGTTCTTTTCCATTCTACATTTTGACAGATCCATGGTATAGGCAAAGCCAAAGAGCTCAAGGTATTGTTGATCCTATATTTGAGTTGGTACAACAAAATAATTTTGATCTTTTTCCTCCATGATCTCGCCTTTAGTGAACCAGGATTTTTCTCTTACAACATCATATCTCTAATACCAAGTGAAGCTTCTAGTTCTAGTGCTAGTAGGGTTTTGTCTATACATACCCCACAAAGGTTTGTTATCCCTCCTTTTAATTATCACATCATGGAATCCTAAGGCCCTTAGGGTAACACTTTTGACCCCCTAAATCTAACCCCACCCTTACATGAACTACCTTGTAGTTCAAGAAAGAATTTTCCCAAGTTCTATGGTGATGGAAAAGTTCATTATGATGAGTATATTAAAACTTTATGCATAACATGTGGTGTGATAGGCATTGAATATGAAGATATAGTGGTGAGACTATTTGTAGAAATATTTCAAGGCACTATCGCATATTGGTTTTATCATCTTCAAGCTCAAACTATAACTAATTGGAACACTCTCAAGGCCAAGTTTGAGACTAGGTTCAAACCCATAGAAGATGCACATGCCTTGTTGGCTCAGCTTATGCAAATGAAAAAGGAGCCTCATGATCCTATGTGAGACTACATTGTTAAATTCAATAAGCTAAGGAATAGGATCCCTGTAATTGCTCAGCCAACACCCAAAAATCTTAAGTGCTTCTTCATCAATTCTCAACTTCCTAAAGTGAGTTTTCTATTGAGGTAGGCTGGCCCTATAGATCTTTCTATAGCTCATATTTTGGCTACCGAGGTTGAAGATGATCTTATCCTGGCAGGTAAGATAAGAAATGATTCTAATAAAAATAAATTTTCCAGATCTGCTGAAAGTTCTTCCACAAGCACCATTGATCTTATGGTGCAAAAGTTAGCAAATGAATTGCTAGCTCTAAAAAGGAATATATTTCAAGGTATGTCTACCCCTCCTTATTATTAGGATATACCAAGGAAGACATTTTCCAACCATTCATATCAAGACAATACTACCAAAAATTAAGGGGAATCCAATCATCTTCCTCCCACATAGGGGAAGCTTGCCATTGAAGCAACACCGATCAACTCAACAATTGGTTATCATGAAGCTAAACATGATCTCTCTTCTAACTTGAGTTAGACCAAGAAGATGATGCTAATGTCCTTGTAGAAGGAGAATAATAATTAGCTAGTGACTCCAACATTGGTTTTCTAAATTACTAAGATGAAGCTAGAAAAAAGGGAGAAGTGTTTGATAGATCATATGCTATTTTTACTAGGTCTTAAAATCATTGAACTCAAAAAGTTGATAAGAGAAAAGTAGGAGAAGAACCTTAGCCAGTGATCTCAATTTCTAAATGGGGGACTTCACTACCTTTCCAATCAAAGGACTTAGTGACCAATAAGAAAGTAAGTACCTTAAACAATCCTGTACCTTTTGCTTCTATTTTCCAAACCAATACCACATCAAATAAAAACTAGAATGATGGACTTCCTTCCTTTGTTTCTAGTTCATTTTAGTTATTTGACATAATTTATCATGCTAGGAAGACCAAGATCCAAATGTCTGAAGTTGAGTACTTACAAACCAATCCTAAACAGTTTGATAGGTTGGCTGAATATATCAAAAACAAAATCATCCCTATAGGATAAGATTTTCCAAAAGTGACTCATGATCCCCCAAAGAACAAATCCACCTAAAATAATCTTGTCACTACTCCTCTTGTTGCCCCTAAAAAAATATAACCTTTCTATGTTTCTCTATTGATAAATGGTTATAAGTTGAGCAACTATATAATAGACTCTGGAGCCTCTAATAATGTTATGCCCACCAAGGTAGCATATTCTCATGATCTTACCTTAACTAAGACTTTTAGGAGATGTTTATCCATGGAAAACAAGAAAGTACCAATTTTGGGTCAAATCAAAGATGCCCAATTTGCATTTGTGGCTTTTCTAGATAATATGATTAAGATGACAGTCTTAGTGGCTGATATTCTAGCTTCCTATGGCATTATACTTAGATGTAATTTTTGCAAGGATATAGGTGGAGAGTTGAACATAGATCTATTTGAATCAAGGATACCTATTAAAGGCATCATGCAAAAGTTACTTCTTGAGAAAGAGTCAAAATATATTGTTACCCAAACGTCAGACCCTAAAGCTCAAATTTTGTTTTAATCCTTGAGAATGGATAATTATTTTATATCCATTGAAGATGTTTTTAGCTCATCAGATAAAAGTTCATTAGGTGACAATTCAAAAAATTTAGATAGAAAATTAGAAGAATTTTTAGAGCAAAGTTCAGGTAAAAAATAATCTTCCCTCACTAACAAAGAGAAATATTTAAGAAGATCAAATTCTAATGATGTTTAGATTTTAAAATTTGATGGAAGCTACTTTTCTACCAGTTCTAGAGCTAGAATTGTTTTGATATCCCCTTAAGGAGATTTTTTTTCTTTCTCATATAAGTTTCAATTTGACAATACCAATAACACCGCCGAATATGAATAATTTTTGCTCAAATTAAAAGCTGCTCGCGCTAAAGGTGTTAAAATTCTTTATGCCCAAGGAGATGTTGAATTGGTGGTTTGTCAAGTGAGAAGTCTGTACCAAAATAAAAATAAAAGACTGCAATACTATCACAATATTGTATGGGATTGCATGGAAAGTTTTGAAGCTTTTAATATTTCTACAATACCAAGAGAGTTTAATAATCATGTAGATTCATTAGCTATCTCCGCAACCCTCATGGTTCCTCATAAATATTTCAAAAGGAACAAGTACACTATTAAGCTGGTCTTTCAACCAAGTGTACGTGATAATGCCAACCATTGGCAGGTGTTTAATGGTGATGATCAAATCATTGATTTTATAGAAAATATGGATAGCTTTGAGGAGCTTTATTTTGAAGATAGTGAATCTCCACCACGGGAATTAGTTCCTGAAATAGATTCAAAAACTAGTGAAGAGTTTCTTCAACTCAAAGGGAAAAAAATTTCAAAAGGATTGGTTTCTTATGAGAAGTTATTTGATAATCATGATAGGTATATCAAGCAGTGACAAATGGATTCAAGTTCCTCCAAGGATTTTGATCAAATAAATTTGAGTACGGAAGAAAATCCCAAAATGGTCAACATTGGAAATTATTGCACTTCTAATGAAAAGTTCAAATTCATTAATCTTCTTCACCATTACATTGATATTTTGGCATATTCTTATGATGATTTGAAATCTCTTAGGCCTAAAGAAGTTTCGTATGAAATTTCTCTTAAAGTTGGGTCATTGCTTCACAAGCAAAAACAATGGCAATATAATCCAAAAATATCAGGTACTATCTTTTCAGAGATTTAGAAAATGTTGAATGCAAGAATAATTTTTTCAATTCATCATTCCACCTAGATTACAAACATAGTTCCTATAATAAAAAAGAAGGAGAGATTCATATTTGTGTTGATTTCAAGAATCTCAATCAGTCTTCTCTAAAGAACAACTATCCTATACCTATCATGGATCAAGTATTGTAAACAGTAATTATCTTATAAATGTTATCTATGTTAGATGGTTTTTCTAGGTATACTCAAGTGGAATTTAATGAAGTAGATCAACATAAAATCACTTTCACTACACCTTGGGGCACATTTACATATCGCAGAATGCCTTTTGGTCTGATCAATGCTGGCACCACCTTCCAAAGAGCAATGGATCTTGCCTTCAGAGATGAAATAGGGAAGTTTATTATGGTATATCTTGATGACTTGACCATTTTTTCCAAACATCATCCTGATCATGTGCATCATTTAAAATGAGTGTTGAAACACTATCGGCAAAATGGTATTTCTCTTAATCCAGAGAGTCAATTTTTGGGGTTATAGAAGGTAAACTTCTCAGTCACATTGTATCCCTAGAAGGCATAAAAATTAACTCAGAAAGAGTCAAATCTATCTATAATCGTACTCTACCTACTAGTAAAACTATAGTTCATTATTTCTTTGGAAAGGTGAATTTTATATGAAGGTTCATTCCTAAATTCATAGAGAAAAATCACCACATTGTTGACATGATTGAAGGTAAAGCTAATTTATGTTGGACTACAGAAGATAAAGTAGCATTTGAAGTATCAAGATGATATCACCCATGCCCCAATCCTGGTTTGTCTAGATTATACCAAAGACTTCATAGTATACAGTTATGCTTGTGAACATACACTTTAAGCCATTTTGGTTCAATAGAATGAGGAAGGTGTGGAATATCCCATATCATTTATGAGTTTTCCTCTCAAATCTCATGAATTTAAATATTCAAACATAGAGAAGCATTCTTATGCTATGGTTAAGGTGGTAAAATATTTTTGATTATATATCTTGAATTAACATACTACTATTCTGGTGCCTGATACCATAGTAAAGTCTATTTTAACTTAACAAGAGTTTGATATAAAAGGGGGCAATTAGATTTATAAAATTCAAGAGTTTGATCTTGATATCAAATCTACTAAGCTTGTATAGGGAAGAGGCCTCTGTAAGTTGGTTGTTGATAACATACTAAAAGAAATGGGACATGAAAAAGCAGAGGTTGAAAACATGAATATAGTTCTCTTTATCACTACTACTAATGAGTGGTATTCTAATATCACTTATTTTCTTACTTATGGTGAGTGTCCTACACATATATCTTATATAAAAAAAAATGTTAAATTGAAAGTTGATAACTTTGTCTTGTGGGACGATGATTTATATAAAAGAAGCCTTGATAGGGTATTTCTTTGTTACATAGATAAAGTGCAAAAAAGTAAACTTTTGGAGTCCTTCCATAATTTAGCTTGTGGAAGACATTTTCCCACACCTATGATAGTTCACAAGATTCTATGAGTTAGATGCTATTGGCCTACAGTGTTTCAAGCTATGTACAATTAGGTAGGTAGGTGTGAGTTATGCCAATAGTTTGTTGGAAAACCTAAGTTGGCCGCATTACCTCTCAAGCCGGTGGTGATTAAATAACCTTTTCAGCAATGGGTTATTGATTTCATTGGCACCATGAACCCATCCTCAAGTGATAGACATAACTATGTTCTCACCGCAATAGATTATTTTACCAAGTGGGTGGAAGCCATTCCAGTTAAGCATGCTACTTCAGAAGTAGTATGTAATTTCCTTAAGGAAAATGTTGTTTCTTGATTTAGAGTTCCAAATAAGATTATAGTAGATAATGACACTTATTTCTCTTCTCATGAGATTACTAAATTTTACTACAATCATGGGATTATTCTTTCCCACTCCTCATACTACTATCCACAAGGAAATGGTCAGGTGGAATCAAGTAACAAGAATTTGGTTACTATGAAATTGGTAGATGACAATCAAATAACTTGGCATAAAGTGTTGTTTGATGCTTTATGGGTGGATAATATTACACCTAAGAGGGCAACAGGAATGTCACCATTTCAATTTTTATATGACTTGAATGTGGAGATACCAATTACCTTAGAACTACCAGCACTAAAGTTGGCAAAGGTAGTCAAAGATCAAACTTTTGAAAATTATATTAATAAGAGGATCATTTGCTTAACTGAACTAGAAGAGAAATGAACTATGGTAGTAGACCATATTTTTTCACATCATAATCAATTAAAGAAACTCTTTGATAAGAAAGCAAGGATTCATGAGTTTCAGATTGGAGATCAAGTCTTGTTGTGGGACAAGAGGAGAAAACCAAAAGGAATGCATGGAAAATTTGATTCCTTGTGGAGAGGTCCATTTGCAATTCATATATTCTATGGTGAAAATAGTTTCTTACTAGAATATCAAGATGGAACACCATTCTCACTACCTCAAAGTGGGCAACATCTGAAACACTTCAATCCTTGAAGTATTAGATAAGTTCATTTGTACATCTGTATAGTTTTATGTTTTTATTTGTCCTTTTGTTTTGTTTTTTATGTCTTTTTATTTTTGGTAGCTTGACTTCGTGGCCCAATAGTATGGATGAAGGCACTTAGAGACTGGATTCTACTACCTTTGATCATTTCAAAGTACAATCGATAGAAGTTTCCCAGTTGGAGCCAGCTGTTGTTCCCAAAATTAGCCACACTCATTTTAGGGACAACTTCTATGAAAATTATCTATTTTGTGATCTTCACTCTAAGTTTGTTGTTTGAGGTGAGTTTCTCTTCATCTCAAGTGAAGCTGACTAACATCCTAGAAAAGTTCATAATGCTCCCTTGTCACGATTTATCAAAAAATGTGAAACTCATTATAGTGTTAATCTGATCAGATGTTATATTTTGATACTTTTCAAGGTATTAGGCATTTTTGGTTTTTCCATGCACTAGTAGTGATTTTTTCTACTTTTGCATATTTTCAATCTTTAAGTGCAATAGCGGTGAAAATCACCACTCTTGCAAGTTTTTTTTCCTTTTTCATGCAGAGTCAGTGATTTTTGTCGCCCTTACATTTTCATTTCTTTTTCATGCAGGAGTAGTGAAAATCACCGCCCTTACATCCTTCTTCCCTTCCTCATGCATGGGCAGCCAAAATCACTACCAATGCATAAAGTCCTCCATATCATGCAAGGGTGGCAATTTTTACTGCCAATGTATGATCTCAGTTTTTACACGCAACATTTATGGCCACACATGTCGAGTGGTTGGGGATTTTTATTGCCATTTGATTGTTTTTTTATCATTTAAATTTGTCTACTCCTCCCTACAATCATTTGACCATGAAAATGAGTAGGATTGTGAATTCACCAATTTCAAGCTTCAGATTCCAAAATTACTAGGCAAGTTTTGCTTTCTAGTCTTTTTGCTTCTAGGTTTTCATTTTTTGTTTTCTTTTACTTTAAGTTTGTTTTTTCTTCTTTCCTTCTTTTTAGGTTTTGCTTTATATAGTTTGGCTCCCCCTTTTTTTATTTTATTCTATTTCTTTTTTTACCCTAGTGAACCTCGGTGGTTAAAAACATCAAAAATCTAGTACATGTAAAATTGGTTTCTACCTGACCTATGTTTTCTCGTCATTTGAAAATAACCACCCTCACTTCTCTAAACAAGTCTACTAGGCAAAATCCTAAAAAATAAAATTCTATCACAAGTGATTTTCTTCTTGCAAGAGCGGCAAATTTTGTCACCTTTACATAAAATCCCATCTCTACCATTCCCTGCATTAGCAGCATTTTTCATCGTGCTTACATGTTAATCATGCTTAAGCAGTAATTTTTGTTGCTCATGCGAATTGAGGTTTCTCCTACCTACAATGTCAGCATTTTTTGTTGCTTTCACATGAAAATGAAGTTCAACATGTATTAGCAGCCACTCCTATATGAAAACATGCCTTCACCTGCTCAGGTGGCAATTTTCACTGATCATGCATGTTTTTTATTTCACCTGCTCAGGTGGTGATTTTTGCCATCGATACAAAAGATAATACCTCCATATGTAAGGACAGTGATTTTTGCCACCCATATAAACATTCCTTCAAATTTCCTAACTCTAAAAAAAATTTAGTTAAGATTTTTTGAACCCACTTTCTTCTTATTTTTTGGCCTACTCGCACTTTAACCCTTTCAAGCACATCCCCATGGTCATGATCATCACCATGTAGTTTTCCCAAATTGTCATTTTTTCTCCTAATTGTATGATCATGACTTTTGTTGTAATTTCTCTTGTAGATCCTTCTTCATCAACATCCTTTTGACAAAAGCTCTTCTAGATGACTGAGGTTTCTCTAAAGAAGTCAAAGACAATAAAGTACAAATATCAAGATATTTTTCCAATCAACTTAGTTACTTTTAATGTCAATGACATTAGAGATACAAAGATCAGTCATGTGGATATGGCTGAGTTTATGGAAAGAACTAAATCAAGCAATCCCAGCCATGAAATGAAGAAGATAACTGATAGCAATATTCATTTGGTATCTTCTTTCCCTATAGTAGATCACAACATAAAATTTGTTCTCTAGTGCACTCAGTTCTATAATAAGGATACCAGGGCTGTGTTAGATGCTAGTGGTAATGTGGTAATTAGACTAGTTCTTGAGTTCATGATAAAGTGTTCATGTGTCCTCTTGCTACCGAAGTAATAAAGCTTGATTTTGTCAAAACACATAGAGAATATGACAAAGATATTGAAAAAGAAAAGAAAGTAATCAACAATAAATAGTTCAAGAATCCAAGGACAAATTTGTCAAGGTGGCCACAAAGTTTTCTAAGGAGCAACTTTTTAGAAGAAGTTGGTGATTTGATCACTCTTCTCAGTAGGGTAAGAGGTTTACCTTATTCTTCATAGTTTCACAAATGGATGTATCCCTTCATCAAGATAATTCTTCAAGGTAGACAAGTCATCTTCTAGGGAGAACAAATCAACAATGCTCTACACAAGTAATTGATGAAGGTATTCACTACCTTCAAATTCTACATTACTTCCTACCTAGTGTACATTACAACTTTGATGAGAACCTTTTCAAGTTTAACATCAGAAGGAGATAGGAGAGTAACCCTAGTGTATCAATTCTACTCTTAGTTAAATTGAAGGGTTGTATTCATCATTTTAAGAGATTAAATGATACTTTCTTTATAGTATTTTTGTGTCTCTTTGATCCTCAATTAGAACAAAGAAGAATGTTCGATGAGGCCTGGGTAGTTGTGAATGATTTTGGATGTATGTTCTTGTAATTTATTTCTTTTTCATACTTGTGGGTTGGATTTTTCCAAGGTCATATTTATATGCTTCCAAGATTCCCTTCAAACAAATTAGTCTTGATGGAGCTATGCAGACAAATAATTATCATACATAATAAACAAATAGAACTCAAGAAGCCTAGTTTCAAGTTCCCAATTGAAATTGGTAGGTTTTTAGTGTTAACCACTGGAAAATCTAGAGTTATAAAAACTAAAATGCAACTCGTAACCATGAAGAAGTTCAAAATACGACCAAATTTTGATTATAGGGGTGTAAAGGACATAATTAGGAGAAAAACCCAATTTCATGAACCTATGATTGAAGATGTTTTGGTAGATCTGAGGACAGTAGAAGCTATCAAGAACATGGACTACAGTAGGTTATCTCTTGAGTAGATAGAATATCTGGGACTTTTTAATATCCCTAAGAATTTAGTGGATGATAGAGATCTGATTAATGATAGATACAATGCTGAACAAGTTTACAATACCTCTCTTCCGCTAATCCAATGCTCACAAAAGGAGCTGACTTCTTTAAGGAAAATATTTGAACAAATATTGGCAAACACCAATAATTGGTTCTCAAATAAAAGAATTAATTTGAAAGAATTCATCACAAGGTTGAAAGCTAAATTTAAAGAAGAAACAAGAAGAAGAGTAGAAAATAGGATGAAGAATAAAAGTGATGTTCCTTCTTCTTCCAGGCCACATAAGTCAAAGATCATATTTGTGATGAAGAAGTTAAAAGTTATGGAAAAAGAGTCAAAAATATAAGATGTGGAGGTTGAAAAACAAAGTGCTATAGAACCAGAGACAGAATAGATAGAGACTAACAATAGGCCTATAGATCAATAAGGAGAGGAAACTTTGTCTCCATAAGAGAATGTGCAACAAGGAATAGGAATCTCTTCTTCCCTACCTAACACACCCATTGCAATTTCTTCACCTACTTCTCTAATTAGTGTTCACTCTTCTAGATCACCCTCTTCTCCCAAAATGATTGTTGATAACCCTCATAACACTTTCAAAGATATTCTTCATTCCTCAGGGTCAATTCCTAGTTTTTCATCCCCATATTTTGATATTGAAGATGGTTCTAATTTTGATCACTTAGTAAAAGGTGCAATTTTTACTGATACTCCACCTATTATTTCCACTACTTATATAAGTACAGCTTTGATGATGCCAACAATAGAGTTAGATCCAAATGTAAGTACTTCCATTCTCCCACCATGGTTATCAGCTTACACTCCTAAAAGGAAGAAACAAGCCATCTCTCCAGATGACTTTGATTTCAATAAGCTAATGCCAATGAAAGCCAAGGCTCCAAAGAAGCTGAGGATCCTTTCAAAAATGATTAGGGATAAGGGACAAAAATTTATAGAAATTGCAAGACCTCGACAAGATGCAGCCATTGAAAATTTGGATATAACCGATTACTCTATCTCTAGAGTTAAATTGGGCAAGATAACTCATGAGAGCACCAATAGTGATATGCAATCAGCCATGGACATCTTGATTCAAAAAATTGATAGAGAGAAAGAAATGGAGGATTGCTACAAAGCAATGGTGGAGCAATTGACTGCTTTGATCAAGAGAATCATTTTTACTTCAAAAATGGTAGCTCTTGAGGCCATTTTTATAAAATACCCCATTATTTAGAAAGTAGAAAAGACCTACCTCAAGGGAAAATTATTTTAATAGTACTTGGACAAGATGCGTGCACAAGGATTTTCCTTGTTCATAGAGTTATCTGAGAAGATAGATAAAATGATAAAAATAATAGAACTTGATGATCTTATTAATTTTGTTTCTCAAGATATCAAAAGCACTAAAAAGTATCTTGATAAATGGATGGACATGAGGAAATTGAAAATAATCACCCTAATATATATTGGTGTCATTACTGATAGGGAATCTTACACTAAAATTAAAGAGGCATTAACATATAGGAATCAGGTGCTTAGAGAGCTGATCAGTGACCTTGAATATTCAAGGAGACTCAGTGATCAAAGTGATGTGAATATTTTACATAAATTGGAGGAGCTACTTTGAAAACTTACATCAAAAGATAACCAATTCCTTTCAGTAGAAGAAATGATTTTGAAATTCAAAGGTATGTTCTAGAAAGAATTTAAAGATAAGACATTTTCAATAAACTCTATGGACAACATTCTAGATAATCAGTTAACTCTAGATAATCTGAAGACCAAGTTAGCTAGTCATGACAAATCAGTCATAGTAGTAAAAGATGCCATGGTCAGAGCTAAGATGATTTTTAAAAACACTGTTAATCCAGACAATATCAAGATGTAGGTGGCTTTCACTATGTACGATGCTCACATGAAGAAAGATGGGGATATAAATTGAATCAATTTTCCTTTAATTTAATTTTTGCTTCTTAGATGTACTTTGGTAACCACTCTAGACATTTTTACATGTAAGTTTTGCATATGTAATTACATGTAAAGATATGGAAAGTCTAAAGTCAAGAAAGACTCCTATCTTTGACTAAGTCAAAGTAATTGGGTTTTTTCCAAAATCTTCAAGGCCTCTCCCTATAAATAAAGAGTGCCTTTTTTGCAATAGATATCTCTTAGTTATTAGAAGCAAAACTTTGCCAAAATTGAAAGGTATTTTGAGACTTTGAGCTCAGATTGTAAATCAAATTTTATCAGGTGAATGAGAAAACAAGTGACCTTTCAAACTTTATGTTGAAATAAGTTATGCTATGTAAGAAGTTGTTCTTATGTCCTTTTCCTAGTATAATCTTATTTGTCTGATCAAATAAGTAGAGTAAGTGAAAATAATCTGGGAGATGTTCTGAAGTCAATTTTGGAGGCTTTGTGCTACTATAATTGTCTTTAGTTTATGTTTTAGTGTTTTAGAACAAAGGGTATTGGAAAGGCTTTGAACTATTTTTATCTTTTGTACTTTTATACTTTGTTGTAGTTTTCAGTGAAGACTTTGTGCTACACCTCATTCTACTGTGACATAAGTCATAAATTAGTAAAAGAATCAATGATAGACTTTGTGCTCTCATGGGTTTCTTGTGGATTCACTTAGAATCAAGGAAGTTTTCCTTTTTTTTATGAACATCATTTCTGAAAAAAGAGAAATGGATGATATGATCTCATTCCTAAATTAATATATAGTATAAGTTAAGTTTGTGAAAGTTTATAGGGAGCCTCCCCTTGCTGAGAGGAGAGATTTATCTCATTGCATTGTGGTTGATATAACCATTTTGTCTTCAGTTAGTTGGCGACAAAATATTCACGTAACAATGCTTGAGTGTGAATAATTTATACAATATGATAAATATTGGTGTAATACTTACATGATTATGAATCTTAACCATGACTTTGAACATGTAAAATGTATTAAAATTTGAGTTCTAGGCTACTGGGGATGTATGTAATTGAAATTAGGAGAAATAGATATTTTGATCTCAATGTGTAAGTGTGTTTCTAGTGTTTTTTGATGTGGAAGCTCCTTGTGTGAAAAATGGTTTTAAAAGTGTTTATATAGTCAAATCATTAAAAATAATTTAAATGGGGATAATTAGAGAGATAGTCAAACCTTATTATATCTTTAAATTTGGTAAATTAGTTGTTATTTTGTCGGAAGGTAGGAGAGGGTGGAAGGATAATAGTGTAGTGCACTCCTATCCCCTAAGGCACTCCTATTCAATAGGGTATTTTAATGATGTTTTTAGTTAGGTAGGGCCTAAAATATGTCTAAATTTGATAATGATGAGTATCAGTACATTTGAGGGTCATTTATCAGCTTATAAAAGTGTGCAAGGTGGTCGAAAATGATTAAAAGGGGCCCTAAGATAGGTATAGAGCTAGGTGTGTAAAAGAGTGGTCATAAGTGCATGGTTTTAGCTAAATGTTAATTTTATGTGTCTATGTTTTCACCCATTTTATAATATTAATTTAGAAAAATTAGAATCACCAGAGTAAAAATAAAATTTAAGAGTGCGTACCTAAATGTACTTGTGGCAAGGAGTTTTGGATGTAGGCCATAATGCTAAACTGTGCTCCATGCAAACTTGTAATGAAAAATGTGTAATATCAATATTTGCTTAATATGATTAATCATAAAGTGAAAGACAAAAAATTAAATAGTGGAAAGGAATTAATACACTTGATTATGTAAACCATTATGCTTTTTTAGTGTAAAAGCTAGCGTAAAACTAGTGACTATGGCAGATTGTGTGTTAACATTGAAAAGATTGGATTGGGTTGTTTACTCCCCAATCCTCATTAAAAATTAGGTGTGATTAATAGCTCAATGTGTGATTGAATCCATCATAACCTACCCATATTATTGAATTAATTTGGAATCCCTATATGAATCCTAATAGATATTTTTGGTGAAAAAACTAATGTAAATACTGGTGCAAATACTATTTTAGATACTTATGCAAATAATGAACCAACCACTATAGATGGAATAAAGTTAAATTCTAGTGTAAAAATGGCACAAAACTAATGAATATCCTAAGTATAATCTAGGTCTAATATCTACAACATGGAAAATGACATGAATTTCCATTCCATCTGTAAAACCAAGAAATGAGGAACCAATGTGCCACACACATTCCCCCAAATAATATCTTATGCATATAGATTATTAAAATGAGTTAAAAAACTATTATTTTAAGTAAAAGCTAAGTGCCAACCTAGAACAACATGACTTTCATGATTACCCCCAAACTAAGCAAATTTGAGACAAAAATATTGAATTTTGAGTAATTCTAAAACTGGGGCTATGAAACTATTGAGTACTGATCTAAGTAAATTGAAGTTCTAAGAAATTATGTAAATGCCTATTTTATAGACATTTAGACAACAACATTGTGAGGAAACTAAATAAATTCTCTCTTATCCAATGTGGCACTCCTATTCAAAGTAGTTTTTTGTGTGGTTTTTGAGCCTAAAATAAAGTCAATTGTGTAACCACTTTTAAATATGGTATGTGTACTATAGTCTATGACACAAGTATTTGTGAGTGCCCCATATTTTGAGGTAAGTTGTTAATCTAGTAAAAGAAATTAAATCAAAATAAAATGTTATTCAATAGGTCATTATGATGTGAAAAATGTAAATATGAGTAATAATGACATCATGAAAAATCATGGCATTATCATGTATGTACACTAAGAATAGTAATAATGTAAGATGCATGTAGAAACATGAATTCATAGTCAGTGTGTTTTGATATATGTGACAATGAAACACACATGTAATGATCAAGTGAGTATATAACATTGAATATAACTACTTAAGGAAGAATGCATGATATCCATCATGACATTGGATGGGTTGGGTGGATGCATGATGTCCATAATGACATCAAAATCTAAGTAAATAATTAATAAAGGTGTCATGGCCATAACAAACATAATCAAAGAGTACATGAAAAACACACAAAACACATAATAGGAGGCCAAGGTGTGAAAAATAAGGGACATGTTCAAATTACACTTACTCTAATAGAATATGCATACAAATACATGTTCAAATGCTCTCACATGCATACATGAAAATAATAGAGGCTTAGAGACACATAGAAGGACATGTTCAAATGTCCACACAAATAAAGAAGACACACACAAGGACATGTTAAAATGTCCTCACATGCATAAAACCATAGATATAAAGGCTTAGAGACACACAATAATGACATATTAAAATTTACTCAAAGAAAATAGGGAGATACATACAAGATATAAAGATAGTAAAGCAATATAAAAAGCATGCATGATTTTGTATTATGATTAAAAATAGATAAGTTATAATTTGAGTATATTAAATAATTGATATAAATAGTATTGTATCATAATGTTAGTGAGTGATAAATATCATAAGATGTAATACAATGTAGAGTGTTGAGTTATGAGTAATATAATATGGGTAAAAAGGATCAAACCTATGTATATTATGCCCCCAATGAGTTAGCTAGTGAATGTATATACTTTAAAAAGCTTGTGTGAAGTCTATAACTAAGTATTGATAGTATGATCTCACTAGGAAAATAATGGAGTGAAGGACAATAGATTAATGCACTCTTATCCTCCAAGTTTCTTCTATCTAAAGGTGATCTTTGAGTGTGTAATAGTGAAAGTGTCTAGCACTGAATTTGGGACTAATGTTCTCTACAATCTAGAATCAATCATATACCTTGGTGAAGAATGTATGATATAAAAATAGATAATACATGTATATAATATTATGTAAAACTAAACTGATGTATGAAAAAATACATAGAAGCATGCACAGGTCTTGGTTTTTGTTACTTTTTGAAACATTTTACTATTTTTTGTAATTTTGCATAAATATGAATTGAGAAATAGAGAGATGCATACTAAATGATGAATCTCTTAATATTATTACCATCAATAAATCATATATTAGATAAAGGAATTGTGATATATTGAAAATGAAGAGTATCATGCAATTTTGTAGGTTCTATAACATTACCATATTATGCATAATTAGTATCATTAGGATCATACCAATCTGGATTGTTATAATCATCATCTAGATTTTATATGCTAAGGATTGGTCTTTAAATCAGTGTTTACTTTAGTAAATAAGTATTTTTAGGAGTAATTTTACTTTGGTTATTTATTATTAATTTGTTAGTTATATGAATATATTATTGTAACAATATATTTCGTAGATAGTTTGGAGATTGTTTATGTGTGAGATTATAGGGATTATAGTATCTTCATTTATAGGATATACCTTGCCTATTTATTTTGGTCTACCTACAAAGATATATAATAGGGAAATTGAGAGTGAATATTATTATTGTGTCTTCAAATGACCTTCCTTTGTGTATGGTTTGGTTTTATGTATAATTACATGTGATAAATACTATGAACATCTCTTCAAATACCAATATTTGGTATCAGAGTAGGGGTATTATAATGAAAACATGATTTTCATGTAAGGGAAACAATACAACTTGAGTTGCCTAAGTTATGAGAGATTGGAATGCAAATATAATAAACTATTTTTTTATAGTTATTTAGAGAGAATTTTTTATTGAAGTTTGTGTTTGTGTATATTTAGATATTTGATAATTATTCATCAAACCATGTTAGACCATGGGATGTATTAATGCCTCTAAGTTTACCATAAAATTTCTTAGTGTTCAATGAACACTTCTCATTTTAAAATTCAAGGAATTTAGAGCATGAGTAGCAGGTTGTGGAAACTTGATGTCACCTATGGTGAAATAGTGGCAGACATGTATTGGTGTTCCAAAAATTTACAATGAGTGATGGTTGGGAGACATCATGGTTAATTATTTATTAATTTTAGGAAATATATGTTAATTATTAGTAAATTATGACTTGGACTTAAGCTACAAACTAATCTAAGTGGATATTTATAATGAAGCTTGAACTAAAGTGATATGGTGTAAAAAAGGAGAAAAGAGAAGGGTAAGGTAGAAAAGAGAGTGAGTGATTACCAATTTTAGTCCTAAATATCATGATAAAGCATCAATTGTAATTGAGTATGCATTCAAACCAATATATAATGCAAAATAGCTTAAGCTCAGATTTCACTATATATCAGGCAAACTTCAAAGGACAATGTAAAGAATCACAAGTAAGAACCAAGTTCACTTTTAAATATTTAATACTATAGTCAAATAACCTTTTCACACATGAATATAGATCAAAATTAATGAATTAAAACCTAATATCCTCCAACTAATCTAAAATATGTAAAAATTAGAAACCATGTGATTAGAAAATGCAACCTAGAATTTAAAGAAACCATTCTAATTTAAGACATAAAACTATCAATTGACATATAAAATATGGAAAATATTTACAAAAATCCTTGATTATGTTAATTTATTCAAGTGTAAAAAAATTTCTCAAAATTCTCTCCTTTACAAGATGATGATACATGTCTTTTATAGAAAAGACAAGGTAGTGCATCAGTTAATTACAATATACAGGTGTATAAAAGACATTGATAATTATCCTCAAAAGTCCTAAAATACACTTTTTATTCACAATTAGACTAACTTAGGGGAAATATGCTAACAAAATAGCATATGCCTTACAAAATAATATTCCTATCCTAGATATTACAATTCCTTTAACAAAAGGAATATTAGCTATTGGGTGGGCCCATTACTGAAGGGTCCCCTTGTTGATTTTTTATAAGTTCTATTGCCTTATGGTGTTGGTATTTGATTAGCTCCATGTCCATATATGGCTTCATTAGGCAAACCTCTTCTCAATCAACCAAGTCATACAGGTCTTGATCATCCCTAGCCATGGCTTCTTTTATGCCATTTGCCTCTATAATTTTAGCTTCTACTATGAAAATTATGTCCAAAATTCTTCTATTGTCCCTTCTAGACTGGCCCTGGTTCTTGCTCCTAACTGACTGCATGACCAAAGTGACCCTATATTTAAATTCAACATCATCAATGATCCCACTTGTAGTGGTCTTGGTAGGATTTAAAAACATTGTTCCCAGGAGCTGCTTAATTCTAGTGATCAATCCTTTATCATCTACCAATAACCTATTCAAATTATTTATCCATGTATCTAGACCTTAGACCTTATCCACTATTACCTCTAGTAGGATATTCAAATATGTTAAACTACTAGTTTTGAACTTAGGAATGTTGTTCCTAATCATAATGTCAATGAGATCCCTAGCCTAGGTCTCTACCTTTTACCATCATGTTATTAATTCCTTGGTTATTTCACCCTATTGACTTAGGGCATCCTACCTTAGCTTTATTGAATTCAAAGAATTGAACATATCAAAGAATGAGGCTTTGAATATGCCCATCATGGAGTTAGGTACTAATAAAATTACCTATGTTTCTAGATTCTCCTTTTCTCTTTCCAAGTTTTGGATTCTCTATTTCATCCCTAGGACTCTAGCCTTTTCTTAAGCTAATTGAGCCTCAATCAGGATCTCAACATATTCTTCATGGATAGTGGCCTCACCAAGATATTGACCTCCCATTGGGGTCAGACCTACAAAGGGATCCATCATCTAGAAGGTGAATTCCTCAACTCCTACCATGGTTGTCTTAGTGGTAACCCTTTCCAATCCAACCATATCTAGATTAAACTAAATAATGGTAGATGAGCGTGTGCATTTTAGAGGTTCTAAGACCTCTACACCTTTGCTACCTGATGCTTTAAGAGTATCCATTTTCTTACCTTATAGTCCAAAAGTGACCATAATTATTTTTTATTCTTATTCCTTTACCATATCCCTAATCCATGGCTTCATGTGATCATGTACTTCAACATTGGAAACCTCTATGAGTGCCCATGAGTGAGATATAGAAGGAATATTTTTCAATTTTCCATAAATGAACTTGTTAAGGATGACTGGTTCATGAATTGGGAATTCATCACTAAATAGATTGACTTCCCTAGTGGGGTGAGTGAAGGTCAATCTTGGTTTCTTTCTTGGTCCAATACGAACCAATGTTAGCTCTGCCTTTCTCCTCTCTTGGGATGCCACAGGGACTATGTCAAGAACAAGCTCTTTTCCTTTCTCTCCTCTAGGCTCCCTTGCTTGTATTTGATTCTCTTCAATCAATTCTTATTCTATGTCAGTGTCATATGCCTTTGCAAGCTCCTTGAGAGAACCCTCAAGTGTCTCATCTAGATCTAAGGTAATATTATCTATATGTTCAATAGGGGAAGGTGGCCTTTAGGGTAGTGTTGAAGATGAGGGATCCTCTCCAAATCTCTCTTTAAATTTTACCTCTCCCAATTTGTCTTTACCATGACCTTGTTCATTCTACCTTTGTAAAATCTACCCTTAAGGTTGTGGTTGTGGTTGTTCTACTTGGGGTTTTTCATGGGCTATCATGGATGGTCAAGGAAATAATTGGTACTATAAAGGATGCATTTTACATGCCTCTCTAGATGTCTTGTCATCCTTAGTCAATCCATGTTCAAGTTTGATGTTGTGCCCTTGGATCTTGACCAAAACCTCTTCATAGTTTTTGGATTTAATGTAAATGGTTTCATGAACATCAAGATGATGCATGTATTTAGGCTTGGGGAGGTTTTTCTCCTTCAAATTATTAATCACTATGTTCTTAGGATCCCAAAATTTGAGTTCATCAAGCTAAAACCCAAATGAATCCTTATGTTTGGCCATGGTATCAACCTATTTCCAATCTTGAAGTATAGTCCTCCCAATAGTTATAGGGAAGGGGTGGAGAACACCTTTCATATTCTATTTAAAAATTACATGAATGCTATGGATGAGCTAGGATGAAATTTATTTCTCAACCATCTTTCTAGGAACATTCACTAGCAATCTATAAGGCTAAGACATGATCCCCTCAATCCTGATGACTGTGCAGTCAAGGTAGTACTAGATATCACCCATCATTTCAACATACTTCTTGATTAGTGGATGGACCCTAGGCATGGGAAAACATATGATGGACTCCACTATGGTTGGGTAGACACAGTCATAAATAAATTGCATATGGTTCTTGTATTTAAAGATGTGTAATTTGGAGTAATGGTGGTAAATGGTAGTTTTCCCCTTAAGAGACCAATTTCAAATCCAAGGGAATTTGATAGAGCTAAGTAGGGTATCCATCAGGTATGACATCATATAAAATTGCTTAGATGTCTTCTTTTTGATGGCAGTGAATTATTGGCTAAGAAGACACTGATCATATGTCCAATTAGAGGGGTGAGATTTTCTTCCACCATGAATTACACATAGGGGACCTAGATTTTATTCACATAATTGGTTGAGGGGGATCCAAAGGCTTGGTTTAATAGGGTCATTATTACTCTAATGCCTTCCCTAAATTAGACTATTTGTATCTTGCCCTCAAAGTCTCTAAAGATATAGGGTCCTTAGTGCAGCTAGGGTCTAAGAGTAGAGTTTATGTCATGATTGTTGGTCTATTCTTTGATTCTAGACAAGTCCACATGGGGAATTGTGAGATTATGATATTTCTCAAAATCTATAGGATTAATATAAGCAACTTTCTTATAATTTCCCTCACAGATGATCCATTCATTATCAATTCTACAATCAATAAAGATAGGATCAATGATATTTACATAATGTAGTACCTCAAGTTTTACCATGGTTTTGTTAAGGCTGATCATCTAAATAATGACCAATTCATAGTACCTCCAAGTCATAGTGCCTCTATCTCACTATGTCAATTCTCTATTCTTCCTTTATAATGGGATGTAGTTCTTCCATGATGAAGAATAGTTTAAACCAATTCTTGATGCCTAGTGAATTTAGGGCCATAACTTCTAATTCGATGTCTTTAAATATCCTTCCCTTATTGTCTATGGATAAGTAGAGTTCTATCTCCTCTTTTATCTATTGCCTATGAGCTGCCATGGTTTTTACCTCTATAAATTGTTTGCCCTAGATAGTAAATGGTCTCTATGAAATCTCTTTTATGGTCAAAAACACAATCAAGCCCTCTTTGGATCAAATTATGACCAAATGAATTCAAATGGGCTACTTTTAAGTAAGGTTTAGGGTTTTAGATATTTAATGGTAGGATATATCCAAACTCTAGCTTCAACATGCCTTGGATTTGATTTGGACCTTTGGCTTTATACCTTCATGTTTTCAATTCCATAAGATCTCTCATTTTATCCTTTTCTACTTGTGTAACACCTATGTGGCATCGGTCTAGACCTTTCATGGCATTTTTCATAAATACATTTGAGCACTAGCCATTGGTATTTAAAATACTTTCTTTTATTTCATACAGTCAGATTAAAATCCTAAATTAGCATGATCCATTGATTGTAATTTGGGCCCTTACCTATTATTGGATCCTTTTTATTCCAAACCCTGTGGTTATGATACTTAGAATCTTTACATGCCTTCCCATGCTCAATATCCTACATTATTCATTTATTGGATGAACATTGGTCATGCAGTGAGATCATGAGCCTCTAAAAAGTCATGGGTGCCTTCATGCTATTGGATCATCCTCCAGTGATAAAGTGTGAACCATCGAATCATCTTTCAGTTTTTCTTTGAAAGGGATTTCACCATGTATCAAGCCCATAGGCTCTCATGTTTCCATTGAAAAGTCCATAGGATATTTACATCATTGGATCATCTCCTTATGATGAAGTGTGAGCCATTGATCTACAAAGATGCCTGAGCTTTAAGTTAGCATGTTACTAAGGTAGGAACTAGGCTTAAATTTCTTGGGCTAAGGTTTATTTCATGTTTATTAAAAACAAAATAAACCTTAGGCTAAGGAATTTATACCTAAGTTTTCTAAATTCATGCAAAGGGGACCAAGGTCAAGTATTTTAGGCCAAAGTTTGTATTGTGTTTAATAAAAACAAAGTATTCTCTAGGCTAAAATATTTGTGCTAATCCTTATAAATCATGTTAAAAAAGGGTTCAAAATGATATAATGGTCTAACATTAAATAGGGTTTTAATGTATTAAGAAACACATGAAAACCTTTAATTAGATGCATTTAGCCTAAGTTATACATTTTTAAAGACATTTTAAAGTGATACTTAGCATAAGTCTTTAGCCTAAGGTTCATGACATTTAAACAACATGTAATGGGGAACTTAGTATATAGACTTAGGATTAATTTATTTTGCATATACTTAGAGCATAAGACCATTTCAGTATTTATAGATTGAATATTTCTCATGTTTGATCATCTTTAAAGCACTTCCCTTAGCTTGTAAATTAATTTTTGAGTCTTCCAACAAGATTTTGTAGTGTATTTTGATCTTAAGCAAAATAATTCATTAGCTTAAATTTGATGGTCTCATAGACATCTAATATGCCTTCGTGGGCATCGAATGATGGTGACATAAACATCAATTTTTTAGTTATTGAAGCTTTTAATTTGATGGGATTAAAGCTAATAGTCTCATGGACATCAAATATGTCCTTATAGATGTCAAATGATGGTCATGTAAATGTTAATTTTAAGCTCATAAAATTATTATGACCCAATACAAGAGTGCCACTTGGCACCACCATGGGGTTTCCTAGGATCTTAGACTTAATTCACTCCATTAGATCAAAATCAGTGACAAAGCAACAATCATAAGATCATGATTTAAGAGCTTACTCATGATTGGTTACTTTATCAGGTGGACCCATTAAATTTTAAACCTTGAATGTAAGGGTGTTGCATGTCAATCATTCAGGCTTTCTGTAATCCTTTCACCTTTTAAATATGCTTCAATCCATCTGATCAGGTCTTTGTGATGAAGTAAAAACCATTGATCATGATCCAAGGGATTGAATGTGATTGGCCAGGGGATTATATGTAGGATTATGTTAAGCTTTCCTCATGCCATCTAATCAAAAGGATATGAGAAAGTTTGAATTATTAGACCATCTGAGATGCATTCTATTTAAGTTAAATATCAAGCCTATCTTGTTCCATTAGATCAAATATTGTGATAAAGTGAAGGTCATTGGATCCTACAAGATGTAAGGAAGTTAAGTTAGGACCATGGTGATATAAAATAATTAGGCTAAGGTATAAATCAAAAGATTGAGCTAACATAAAAGTAGACTCAGGGAACCAAAACTTAAGCTAAGATGCTAAGACTAAGGTCCTATTAGTATTAATAAATACAAAGGGTACTTAGGGTTAAAACATTAGGCTAAGTTAGGGAATATTAAAAGGACCTTTCAAAATGAATATTAGTTATGCACATAAGGAAATTTAAAGGGGGAATTAACAAAAGGGGACCAAGCATTCTAAGCTAAGTTTAAGTCATGTTAAAAAAACATGACTAGGCTTAAAACATGAACTTTATACTTCGGTCTAAAATGGATTTTTAGAAGTTTCCCACCAATATTAAAATTTGAACTAAGGGTTTTACTAGGGTCTTAGAACATGAATTTCTCATGAACAAACACAATGGAACCTACAACTAAAACTAATTAAAACCATTTATTAACACTGTTAGTCAAAATTAAAGTAAAACATAACTAAGTAAGCTTGCTTTTGATAAAGTGGACGATCTTAAAATTCTAAAAATGATGTTAACATGCCATGTTTTCATGTTTAATCTTTTAGGGTTTCTCAAGGGTCCTAATTTTTAAAAAATGAGGGTATGTTATTCCCAACAAATGACAACTCATGGGGGAAACATAGCAATATGTTAGAACCTAGAGACTCTAATTTAAACAAATAATGAGGTCATCCACTCCACTTGATCAATATCATCTAGATTAGATTATGGTTGAAGTAAAACTTTTAATTATAGACTTAGGGATAAATATTGTTAGGTTGTGGAGCTAAAAGCTTCACTGATGCAGACATGGAGGAGGTTGCAGAAGGGTTGTAGAGTGTCATAGACACCGACGTCAGTCAGGCCAATCGACGTCGATAGGATAAGGTAGGATAGCAACCGACGTCGATCAGAAGTTGGTTGGCGTCAACACCCCCTAGGCAGATAGGGACTGACGTTAGTCACTTGTGTGGTTTGACTGTGAGTCTTTTACGGGTAGTTAGCTAACGAACCAAGTGTTTGCATGTCAAGAGCCAATTTTAGACTAAGATATATGGATCTAATTATTATAATTAGGTGTCTAATTATTGTTTAGATGAGATCTATATAATAGACTCATGGATTGTATTGTAAATGTGTGCTAGAGAGTAAGAGAGCAATAATATAAGCTCCTTCTATGTGTGAGGTGAGCAATGGTGTGTTCCTCCTAATGCCACAGTACCAAGTGTGGGTGCTGGATTATAGAATCAGTAGGGTTCTTTAGAAGTGTATGATCTTGGTCATCAGGTGAGCATGGCTATGATAGGAGATCTGCATGGTAAGTAAGATCATTGATTTGCAAGTGTATGTGTGTGCAAGGTCAAGGTTCATAGGTGTGTAGAACTAGATTGATTTGCAGGTGTGCAAGATCAGAGAGGACAACAACATAATAAGGAGTAGAATCAGGTGGGATCTACTTGGAGTATAGTTTGTACTTGTGGAGTGCGTGGAGCACTTATGGAGTGCATAGAGCATAGGTGTAAGGTGAACACCAACTTTGTATTTGAGTTGGGTGTTCGGACCTAAGGGAGAGAGCTTTGAGGGAAAATCTACTGTTTATGCCCTAGAGGTGTGGGAGCTCTAGAGGTGTGTAAGGAAGAAGAACTGTGGTAGCCTTCTTTGTTGTATTTCCTTTTGAAAGAGTTTTAATACAAGTTGTGTATTGTCTATCATATCATGTGTTATTTTTGGATTCTAGTTACTTGTGTATTCTGATTTAATTCTGCATATTAAGTTGCTTGTATTTGGTAATCAATGTGTGCTTCTAGTTATTTATATCCCAACACGTGGTATCAGAGCTAAGGTTGTAGGGAGCAGGTTTTGTGTTTGGTTATAGGTCACTCTCAGGGGTTTCTAATTGAGTGGGAGTAGAGCAATGGCAGATGAAAGTAAGCTAAGAATGGAGGAGTTGAAAAGCACAGATGGTCACTTACGGTCCTATGGAAAGAAAGAGCAGGTAAAAGAAAATTGTTGGTTGGTAGCAGATCAACATGAAGGAAATGAAGATGCAGATGTTGTAGGGGTTGTAGCACAGGATGCTTTGGGAGGTTTCTTGGATAAAGTTGAATCTTGGATAATATATTTTGTTGCCTCTTTCCATGTAGCCCTAGGGAGAGGAGCTGGTGAGCCTTGTCAAAGAATTGGCAAAGGGGAAGTGAAGCTGAAATTGCAGGCGACCAACACATGGGTGTTGAAGGAGGTCATGCAGGTCCCAGGTTTGGAGATGTGGCTAATTTATTTATAAAAATTGGGTGATGAGAGATGCACAAGAACTCTCACAGTGGATGCACTTGAATTAGCTGGTGGTAAGAAAATAGGTACTCTTTATCTACTTGTTTATATTACTGATTCTTCTTCTGTTGCAGAGACGTGGCTTTATAGGCTTGGCCACATGAGCAAGAGGGAGATGCATGTTCTTAAGTGGAAGACATATATATTTGATAGGCTTAAGAATTGGAAAGCCTTGGTGTTTATGGAGGAGATGGTAGACAGAGACCAGTGGATGGGGCTGGATACTTTTGAGCAAGGCAGGTTGGACATGGGATTGATTCAAAGGAGCTCGCGGGTAAAAAGTCATCACTCAAAAGAAAACACAGGTACTGGTGTTGGTAGGAAAACCAATGTCAATAGTAGGTAAGACCAATGTCGGTCATAAGGACCGACGTCAGTAGAAGGAGGACACTGATGTCGGTAGGGTTGGTAGTCAAGACAGACGCTAGAACTGACGTTGGTTGGATGCAAACTATGTGGTGACCAAGGTCGGTCACTGTAATAGATTTTGGGTGGACAGCTAGCTATCAAGGAGTCTCAAATGCCCATATGGAGGATTGAAGGTGGTAAGTAGGCCTCAAATTCATTATTCCTCTTCTTTATACTAGTTGCTGATTGCAGAGTAGGAAGGATCTAAGAAAAAGTGGGAGCATGGTAAGATTATGATGCAGAACCAAGTGGAGATTTGGCAGGGATGCCAGTAGGTATGAAAGCATAGAGATGAATGGATACCTTAGTTGAAGAATAGAGAGAACGAAAACATGAGACAGAAGACTAGGTCATATGGTCTTGAGGAAGCTGCGGGACAGTGGTACAAGTTTTGACAAGTGGATGACAAAGCATGACTTTAGTCAACGCCAGGGTAACTACTGTGGTTTGTCTTACCAAGGGGATGGTGATTACAACATCATTCTATTGTTGTATGTGGATGGTATGCTAGCTAGCAGGTTTGTACATACAGGGTTTTACTGAGCTAAGGGTAAGATTAGTTCAGTGGTTTGCTATGAAGAATTTGGAGCAGTGAAATTCTTTGGCATGGGAGACATGGAGATCACAGGTTGATTTTGTCTCCAGTGGGAGCTGATGTGAATCAGGTGTTGGCAAGGTTCATTACACAGGATGTAGAGCCAGAGCACACTAAGAGCTGGATAGTTTAGTGTCTGAAATCACATGAGGTGTAGTATAGACCTAAGTTTTCCTAGGCAGTGGGAGCTATTAGAGAGTTAAGAGCCAATTCAGAGAAGTGGATTCTCAGGGATGTGAGAGGGACCAACAATAGGGATTCATGCTATTCAGGGTCAGGACTTCACTACATGGGTTTATAGGTTTGGATGCGGCAAGGTACTTGGATGACAAGAGGTACACCATAAGTTGTGTGGTGGGTTGTCTTCAGGATTGATCTTGAAGAGGGATACAAGCCAAGAAACAAATTAGATGGGGTATAGGTACAGGTATAGTGTAACTATTTATCTCCAAATGAGAGATTGTTAGGTTGTGGAGCTAAAAGCTTCACTGATGCAAACATGGAGGAGGTTGCAGAAGGGTTACAGAGTGTCACAGACACCGGCATCGATCAGGCTAATTGATGTCGGTAGGATAAGGTAGGACAGCAACTGATGTCGGTCAGAAGTCAGTCAGTGTCGGCACCCCCCAGGCAGACAGCGACCGATGTCGGTCACCTGTGTGGTTTGACTGTGAGTGTTTTACGGGTAGTTAGCTAACGAACCAAGTGTTTGCATGTCAAGAGCTAATTTTAGACTAAGAGCTGCGGATCTAATTATTGTAATTAGGTGTCTAATCATTGTTTGGATGAGATATATATAATATACTCATGGATTGTATTATAAATTTGTGCTAGAGATTAAGAGAGAAATAATATAAGCTCCTTCTGTGTGTGAGGTGAGCAATGGTGTGTTCCTCCTGGTGCCACAGTACCAAGTGTGGGTGCTGGATTGGAGAATCAGTAGGGTTCTTCAGAAGTGTATGATCTTGGTCATCAGGTGAGCATGGCTATGATAGGAGATCTACATGGTAAGTAAGATCATTGATTTGCAGGTGTATGTGTGTGGAAGGTCAAGGTTCACAGGTGTGCAGAACCAGATTGATTTGCAGGTGTGCAAGATCAGAGAGGATAGCAACACAACAAGGAGAAAAATCAGGTGGGATCTACTTGGAGTATAGTTTGTACTTGTGGAGTGCATGGAGCACAGGTGTAAGGTGAACACCAACTCTATATTTGAGTTGGGTGTTGGGACCTAAGGGAGAGAGCTTTCAGGGAAGATCTACTGTGTATGCCCTAGAGGTGTGGGAGCCCTAGAGGCGTGTAAGGAAGAACTGTGGCAGCCTTCTTTGTTGTATTTCCTTTTGAAAGAGTTTTAATACAAGTTGTGTATTGTCTCTCACATCATGTGTTATTTCTGGATTCTAGTTACTTGTGTATTCTGGTTTAATTCTGCATATTAAGTTGCTTGTATTTGGTAATCAATTGTGTGCTTCTGGTTATTTATATCCCAACAAATATCAAGACATAGCCATACTATGTGTGTGTTTTTATTCCACTTATTGTTTACCATGGGGTTCAAGAAACAACTTCCAAGTTTCTTATCTTTGATCATTAACACTTAACTTGGAACATGTTTAGATATCTATTAGGAACCATGATTTTATCTTAGGGAAGGCTTGGGCATTGCTCTACTACTAGCTAGGCATCCATAGCCCTGATAGAGATGCCTTTGGCTCCACTCAAGGCCTTACTCTATTTCTATCCAGGTGTCTATATCCCTGATGGAGATTACTAGAATCACTTATGCTTATAAAGATTTTGATTTTACATTGAATTCTTCTTTTTGTAATTTCTTTAGACCTTTATAATTTTATCAAGGTTGGGAAACAAAATAGCCAGGTTTTAGGATTTGGTCAAATATTTAATTTTTAGAGAATCACTTATGGCTACAACCATTATCCCAGGTAAGGATGTTGACTAAGTGCTAGTATGGCTATACCATGATAGTCTGAGTCCTCACCCTACAAGTTTAAGTCTTCTTAAAACCAATTTGGGGTCAAGACAATGGTCAAGTTTTTATGGAATGATTAACTTCTTCTATTGGTCTTTACCAATTTTTGCAAATTACAACATTGTGTTTATAGTTTAGGACCATGGTCATTATATGCATGGGGTACACACCTTCATTTGTGAATTTTGAGGATTTTCAAGAAAAAAACATAACTTTAATCTCAGGATTGTCCAAAATGACTTATTAGGACCAAGGAGCAAGGCAATAAGAAAGAAACATGCAATAAAAATTAGGGAAGCAAGAAAGCAAATAAATATATACATGATTATATACAAACAAGGGACAAGATGGAAAGAACTAAAAGTAAACTAGCTAGCCTACATACAATAAATCTAACCATCTTAATGTTTAATATATGAAGACCTCAGGAGGAGTAGAAGATTAATGCTTGAGATATTGCCCATTGGTGGGAAATGTGAACTCTACCCCTTGAAGGTTTCTCAACTTGATGGTGTTGTTTCCCAATGTTTCTGCAATCTAGTATGGGCCAATCTACAAAGGTGTCAATTTTCCATGTTTTCCCTTAGGCTCAGATGCTTTGTCCCAAAGGAGAACTATGTTTCCTTGTCTAATCACCTTGATATTTAAACTTTTATCAGACCATATTTTCATTGTGGCTTAATGCTTGCTAAAATTAGCAAAGGCTTTTTCCCTTACATCTTTGATCTGAATTATATTCAGTAATCTTGAGTTCTTCAATACATTCCTACATGAATCTGTATGTGGGTAGCTTAAGAGTGATAGGAAAGATAGGTTCTTGTCCATACACCA
This sequence comes from Torreya grandis, assembly GCA_037957365.1. Classification (NCBI taxonomy): domain Eukaryota; kingdom Viridiplantae; phylum Streptophyta; class Pinopsida; order Cupressales; family Taxaceae; genus Torreya; species Torreya grandis. The sequence continues at coordinate 1,928,046 of JARHVA010001344.1, read as the reverse complement.
ATAAAAATGGTGAGGCTCTTAATGCTTGCTTGATTCTTATCCTATTAGCTCATAGTGCAAATTTAAGGAGTTTAGGCCAACTCCTGAGCTTATTTGCAGTAGACTTTTTGATTGCCTTCATTAGGTTCTTGTGGGTAGATTTAGAGACTCCAATTCCCTAGGGATAATGGTTGGTTGAAAACTTGAGATTAATTCCAATATCATAAGCCCATTTAATCATCTCTATAGATATGAAGGTAGACCCATTGTCACATAATAGAGATACTAGAGTTCTAAACCTAGTATAGATGTTTTCTTCTAAAAATATAATCACTTATTTAGTCCTAAATTATTTAGTGGCTATAGCTTCAATCCACCTTGTAAAATAGTCTATGGTAGTTAAGACATATTTTTTACCTTCAGATGAATTAGGGTTGATTATCCTAACAAAGTCTAACCCCCACTATGAAAATGGTTTGTTAACCATGACTAGTTATAGAGGAATTGCTGACTTAGGATCTTTGGTGATAAATATTTGACATGAGTGACATTATCTCACATGCTTGTGATCATCCTTAAAAATAGTTGGCCAATAATATCCATCTCTAAGAATTTTATAGTTTATGGTCCTCCTAAATGGATGTTCTCTACCCAGCTTTTCATGGAAGGTGCTCATGATTTGGGTAGCCTCTTCTTGTGAGACACATCTTAAGTAAACCCCTTCAAAATTTATTCTATACAAGACTCCATCCTTGATCAGGTAATGTACTACCTTTAATCTTAGGGCCCTCTTTTGCTCCTTAGATAATCCTATAGGATAAGTACCATTAATTAGAAAATATATGATTGAATCATACCACTCACTATCTTGAAAATTCTATTGATCCACTTGCATAATACTCAGTCTAGGGTTAGTATTAGAAATCATCTAGATCAAACCTTGACACCTTATCAATTTTGTTGTTTTCATCTCCAAATCATATTCCTACAAAAATGACATCCACTTACCTCTACATTCTCCCAAGTCATTCTAACTTAGCATAAGTTTAGTGGTAGGGTTAGGTAGGATAACATGCACCTTATTTCTAAGGATATAATGCCTAAATTTGTTAACTACCTTAACTAATGCATATGTTTACTTATCAATCAATGAATAATTTATCTCAACATTTTTAAAATTGGTGCTCATAAAAGCTATTGGGTGATCACACCCATCAATCTTCTGAGTTAACACTAAAACCATAGTGTGGTCAGATACAAAGGAATAGAGGTAAAAGCCCCTTGAAAAGTTAGGACTTATGAGGATTAGAGCCTGGCTAATGGCCTCTCTAATTTCATTGAATTCCTTTCTAGAGTCTTCATTCAATGTGACCTTAGAATCCTTATTTAGTATGTCATTTAGTGGCTTGACAATCTTTGAAAATCCATAAATAAACTTGCTTACAAAATTTATCTTACCAAAGAAGGACTTTACCTCTTTTTAACTATTTGGAGGTTATATTCTAGATATGGCCTCCACTCTTTCAGGGTTTATAGAGATCCCATATTTAGTTATAACATGACCTAATAATTTTCCTTCTATAACACAAATATAATATTCTTAGGAATTAAAGATATTCCATACCTTCTTCATCTCTCAAAAACTTGTTTTAAGTATATGAATTGATCTTCCCTATTTTTGGAAAAATGTGTTAGATCATCCATATATATAATAATACACTTACCAATCAATCCTTGGAAGGCATGGTCCATATCTCTTTGAAAATTAGATCTTGCATTGATTAGCCTAAAGTCATCCTATTTTAAGTAAAAGTTCCCCACTTTGTGGTGAAGCTTTTTTTCATCCCGTCCTCTCTATCAACCAACACCTAGTTATAACCTAAAAAGCCATCAAGAAAAGACATCAGAGCTAAACTTGAAATAACTTGTATAACTTGCTCAAGATAAAGAAGATGATAGTTGTCCATTTTTAATACTTTGTTTAAGTTTATAAATTTTATAAAAATTCTAATCTCACCATTCTTCTTCCTAACTAGCACCAAGTTAGCCACCCAGGTAGAATGCCTAATGGGGAAAACTATCCTAGCATATAGTAATCTTTTAACCTCCTTAAAGATCATGGGTTGTAGGATAGGGTTTATAGGCCTCTACTTATACCTCAATGCTTTACAACTTTATTTAAGGGGTATAGTATGGGCAATGACCCTTGGATAAAATATATTTAAGTCATCGTAGGACCATGATATGACATCCCTATATTGGGTGAGGATCTCTTTGGATTTCTTATTTTCAATGTTTGTATAGGATTTTCCAACATTCACTATTTAGGGTTGATCTTGGAATCCAAGATCAATAAAATTGTAATATTTCCCACTTACCTTGGGAACCTTAGAAAATTTAGCCAATTTATCTTGATGAAATAGTCTCTTTAAAGAAATCATCCCCTTGGGGATCTTATTGTCATTGAATTAAATGACTTTACCATCAAAATTGTTTTACTTAGATGTATTTTCATTAATCTCATTAATAATATGTACATCAAGTTCCCTAGAATTGGTCATGAAATCTAATATCTTTTGATCATCATTGAAAAATTGAAAATGGTTGACATTATCAGGCATTGAAGGACAAGGGATCAGATCAATATTGAAATTAGGGGAATCTTGGTTGGGAATGAGGTTGGATGTAGCAGATGCCAACTCATCAACAACTTGTTTTCCTCTCTTGGGATGGAGGTGATGCTGAAAGCATCAAAGGACTCAATCAAATCCCAAAATCCAAATTTATATCTTTTTAGGTATGAGAACTTGCATTAGTATTTGCTCCTTATTTAGATGACCACTAGTTCTGAATCTCCATAAACTAGTAGTTATTTGACCTTGTTATTTATACCAAATTGCAACTCTAAGATAAGGGCTTCATATTAAGCAATATTTTTAATGCAAGGGAATTGGATCCTATAAGAAGAATGATACTTTCTATTAGTAGGGTTGGTTAAGACAATACCAACACCTAGTCCAAATTTACACCTAAAACCATCAAAATGCAATTTCCATAGTACAAGAACAACATAGGCACCCTTGGGATCACATACCTTATCAGTATCTAGAGTGAAAACCCCTAAGTCTGAGTTAATTATGTTAACCCTCTCATTTATAGAATTATATTACATTGTCATGTGTTTCATCCTTGGTTCTCTCTCAAACCTGATTTTATTAGGAACTCCCTTCCAAGGTAGTCATAGATGTGAGCAATTTGTGGACATATAACCATTAAAAGCCTTGGTCCAGTCCCTACTTAACAAGATTCCATAAACATCAAGTATATCAACAGCTTGAATATCAATAAATTATTTCACCCTAGGCTTAGAAGATACTTGCATGTGAACAGTTAAAAGTTCCATAATTATCTTAACTCTTGATTTATCTAATTGAGCTAAAAATCTATCAAACTTAATTAGATTCAAGCAAAATTATTTGCATATATTTAAAGGCATGATGTTGGTAAAAGAACCAAAATCTAGTAAGTATTTATGTAAGTTCTTACCAAATATCCTGACAATGAGAAAGAAAGGAGGAGACTCAGCCTTGGCTTTATGCACAATCACATTGGCATGATCAATGTTGGGTGGATTATTGGACTTCTTTGACAAAGACTCTAGTAGGAGGTCCCTTTGCTTTGAAATCTATGTTAGTTCATGTAATGTGATATTATCCTTTATCTTCCTCATATCCTTAACTATGTTATATCCAATTTTATTGGAATACCTAGGAACTTCAATGTTGGGTTTAGAAGTACTCCCTTTAAGTGGCTCTAGATTTTTGCTTAAAGAAGTGTCTGGAGGAGTTTCAAAATTATTTAAAGGTGTTAAGGTAGTCAAGGGTTACCTCTAATATATATTCCTCAAGGAATAGGTCTTCTTTAAGAACTATTAAAAGGTTTGGATCTCCTTAGGGATCTCATCAGGTTAATTCTCTTCTTGAAAGGGGAAATCAAAAGTATCCACCATGAAGGCTTGATCAGATGACTTGGATCTAAAATCACCTGCACTACTTTCTTTGTTAGTGACCACTGTAAATGTATTTAGTTATTCTTAAAAGGTCTCAAAATCTTTGAAAAACTCAATACAATCAATCTCTCCATGATTGGTTGTGTAATACAATCTACAATAATCAGGTAATGCAATATCAATGAGGTTAATGTCCATGGTCTTCTTCTCAGAAGATGGATCATTATTCCTACTATTATGAAAACTATCATTCTAAAATCTATTGTTTGGCCTATTGTACCTTTACAATGAGAAGTTTCTATATGAGATTTTATAAATATTTATAACTTATTTTTACAATTGAATAAAATTAGTGCTCAACTAATAGACCATTTTTAAGATAAACTCATTTTCATTTTTAGGATTTTTAGAATTGTGTACCTGATTATTTTTAGAACTAGCCATTGGCACTAAAGCTCTTTGATAATTTTTATTGAAGACATTAGTAAGATGATTTAAGAATCCTATGTTTTAATTGGGAGCAACATGAATTAATGGTAATTGGTTCAAGTTTTGGAGTTGGTTTAATGCTAGGATATTTTGGTTGTTTTAAGGGAATAAGCTCATCACAGGCATATGTGGGTTGATGTTCAGCATAGAGTATGCCATTTCCCCCTAGGGCTATATCTAATAATTGATGGTTACTACCTTATAATAAGCCTTAGCTAATAAATTTATAGATAGAATGGATCTCCTTAAAAATATAGAGGTCATAAGATCTACTGCATCCTTGTATATTTCTAAAGATAAGACATCATCAAGCTTATAGGGTTCTATGATCCTACTGTACATTTTCTGAAATCTAGCATTAAAGGACTTAATAGGCTCATGTGTATCCCTTATAATGGTGGTGAATTGATGGTAGATAACACAAGGATTTTACCAAATTGATTTATAAAAATATTAGTGAAACCATCCCAACTAGTGATGTAATTATTAGGAAAGTTTAATAACCATTCATAGGTAGCATCCTTAAAGGTAAAGGGGAATAAGTTTCAAGCTACATATTCATGTGTAACATTTAACAACCTTAAATAAAATTTAAAAGACTTAATGTTCTCTTCAATAGTTGTAATACTGATTGGACTAAATGTAGGTAAATACTTCTTAGGGTTACATGGGAGATCATGTACCACATTTGGTACATTGATTGAAGATTCTCCCAACTAAGCCATACCTAGATAGAGATTGAAGGCAAAGGTACCTTGAAGAGGTGAAGTTAGAAAATATTTGGATCTCATGTGTCTACCTTTATCACATCTGGATTTCTTATATATTTCAATTTCAAGTAATGGTTCCCTTATCTTTGAGTGTGATCTGGTTTGAATCCTAGGCAATTCCAGTTTGAACTTTGAAGATCCTACCTAAAATATGATGTATCAAGTTAAAATTTATAAATAACAAGAGTTATACCTACACATTAGTCTCATTTTTCAAATATTGTATGAAAAATAGCAAAGGATGTTGATCTTCAACTAAATTAGCTCAAAGATGCATTCAATTATGTGAATATGATATATGTTTATAAGTCGAAGACTAAAGGAACTCAAATTTATGAAAGATATGCCAACCTTTGATCAAAATGAGATATACTAACCTTAGATACTATGGATATTCAAAGCTTAAGCTAAATTTATCAAAAACAAACATCAAATCTCAAATAACTTCAATCTTTGTCTAAGGAAACACAAATATGTGTTACAAACAATAAAGATCAATGATATTTATACTTCTAAGCAAAGAATTTACTCAAAAACATAAAGATACACTAATATTATATCAAACAGACTAAGATCAATAAAGATTCAAATAATTCACAAAGATCTCAACCCTCTTTTTAGCACCAACTAAAAATGCCTTGTTGAAGCCTCTAAGTGTACCACAGGGTTTTTTAGTGTTCAAAGAATACTTATCATTTTAGAATTCAAGGAATTTAGAGCATGAGTAGTAGGTTATGGAAAATTGATGTCACCTATAATGAAATATTAGTAGATATGAGTGATGGTTGGGAGCCATCATGGTCAGTTCTTTGTGAATTATAGGAAATTTAGGGTAATGCTTAGTAAATTATGACCCAGACTTAAGATACAAACTAATCTAAGTGGATATTTATAATGAAGCTTAAACTAAAGTGTTATGGTGTAAAAAAAAGAGAAAAAAGATGGGTAAGGTAGAAAAGAGAATGAGTGATTACCAATTTTAGTCTTAAATATCATGACAAAGCATCAATTGTAACTGAGTATGCATTCAAATCAATATATAGTGCAAAATAGCCTGAGCTCATATTTCACTATATATCAAGCAAACTTAAAAGGATAATGTAAATAATAATAAGTAAGAACTAGGTCCAATCTTAAATATTTAATACTATAGTTAAATAACCATTACACATCTAAATATAGAAAAAAATGAAATGAAGAAAAACCTAATATCATCCAACTAATCTAGCATATGCACAAAATAGAAACCCTGTGATTAGAAAATGCGACCCAAAATTCAAAGAAACCATTCAAATTTAAGACATACAATTAGAAATTGAGAGAAAATCTATATTAGAAACTGAAATATCAAATATGGATAGTCTTTACATACCTCCTTGATTATATTAATTGCTTCAAGTGTACAAAATTTGATCAAAATTCTCTCTCCTTTACAAGATGGTGATACATGCCTTTTATAAAAAAGACAAGGTAGTGCATTGATCAATTACAATATATAGGTGTACAAAAGATAAGGACATATATCCTTACAAGTCCTAAAATACACTTGTTCTTCACAATTAGATTATCCTAGGGGTAATATGGTAATAGACTAGCATATGCCTTACAAAAGAATATTCTTATCCTAGATATTACAATTCCTTTAACAAAAGGAATATTAGCTACTAGGTGGGCCCATTATTGAATGGTCCCCTTGTTTATTTTGTATAAGTTACATTGCCTTCTGGTGTTGTTCTTTTATGAGATTCATGTCCATAGTTGGATTCATTAGGCAAACCTCTTCTTGATCAGCCAAGTCATCTAGGTCTCAGTCATCCTTGGCCATGGCTTCTTTATGCTCTTTGCCTCTATAATTTTCTCTTATATTATGAAATTCATGTCCAAATTTCCTTTGTTGTCCCTTATAAACTGGCCTTGACTCTTACTTCTAACTGACTTCATGACCAAAGTGACCCTGTGTTTAAATTCAACATCATCAATGATCCCAATTATAGTGGTCTTGGTAGGATTTAACAACATTGTTCCTAAGAGATGCTCAATTATAGTGATCAACCCTTTATCATCTACCAATAACTTATTCAAATTGTTTATCCAAGTACCTATACCTTAGACCTTATCCACTATTACTCCTAGTATGCTATTCAAATGTGCTAAGCTGATAGTTTTAAACTTAAGAATGTTGTCCCTAATCACAATGTTAATGAGATCCCTAACCTAGGTCTCTACCTTCTACCATTATATTATTAATTCTTTGGTTGTTTCACCATACTAGCTTAGGGTATCTTACCTTAGATTTATTTAATTCAAAGAATTAAACATATCAAAGAATGAGGCTTTGAACATGGCCATCATGGAGTTAGGGACTAAAAACATGGCCTAGGTTTCTAGATTCTCCTTTTCTCTTTCAAAGTTTTGGATTCTCTATTTTATACCTTGGACTCCATCCTTTGCTTGAGATGATTGAGACTCAATCAGGATCTTTACATCCTCTTCATGGATAGTGGCCTCACCAAGCTATTGACCTCCCACTAGGGTCAAACCTACAAAGGGCTCCACCTTTTGGAAGGTGAATTCCTTAGCTCCCACCATGGCTGTCTTGGTGGTGATCCTTTCCAATCCATCTATCTATAGATTAAACTAAATAGTGGTAGATGAGCCTAAGAATTTAATATATTTTGAAACTACACTTGTTATACTTGATGCTCTAAAAGTATCCATTTTCTTACCTTTTGGTGTAGGAGTGACCACAATTTTTATTTCTTCTTGTTCCTTTACCGTAGCCCTAATCCATAGCTTCATGTCATCATGAAATTTAACATTGGTAACCTATGTGAGTTCCCATGAGTGAGAGAGAGAAGGAATCTTTTGCAATTTTCCATAAATGAACTAGGAAGGGATGACTGGTCCATGAATTGGGAATTCATCATTGAATATATTGACTTCACTAGTGGGGTGAGTGAAGGTTAATCTTGGTTTTTTCCTTGGTCCAATAGGAACCAATGATAGATATACCTTTTTATTCTCTTGGGATACCATAGGGACTATGTCAAGAGCAATATTTTTTCCTTTCTCTCCTCTAGGATCCCTTGCTTAGATTTGAGTCTTTTCAATCAATTCTTCTTCCCTATCTGTGTCATATGCCTCTGTAATTTCCCTGAGAGCACCCTCAAGTGTTTCATCTAGATCTAAGGAAATAATATCTATGTTTTCAATAGGGGAAGGTGATATTTGGAGTAGTGTTGAAGGTAAGGTCCCCTCTATAAGTCTCTCTTCCAATTTCACCTCTCCCAATTTCTCTTTATCACGGCCTTGTTCATCTTGCCTTTGCATCCTCTATCCTTGAGGATATGGTTGTGGATTTTCTATTTGGGGTTATTCATGGGTTGTCCTAGATAGTCTATAAAATAATTGGTACTATAAAGGATGCATTTTCTATGCCTTTCCTAATGTCTTATCATCCTTGGTCAATCTATGTTGAAGTTTAATGTTGTGTCCTAAGATCTTGGTAATCACCTCTTCATAATTTTTGGCTTTAATGTAAATGGTGTCATGAACACTAAGTTAATACATGTATTTAGGCTTGTAAATATTATTCTCCTTTAAATGGTTAATCATTATGTTCTTAGGATCCCACATTTAGAGTTCATCAAGTTAAAACCCAAATGAATCTCTGTGCTTGGCTATGGTATCAACCTGTTTCTAATCTTGAAGTATAGTCCTCCCAATAGTTAGAGGGAAGGGGTGGAGAAGACCTTTCATCTTCTATTTGAAAATTCCATGAATGCCATGGATGAGCTAGGAGGAAATTTATTACTTAGCCACTTTCTAGGAACATACACTGACAATTTGTAAGGTTGGGACATGATCCCCTTAATCATGATGATTGTGTAGTTAGGGTAGTCTTAGAGTCACCAATAATTTCAACATACTTCTTGATTATTGGATAGAACCTAGGCATGGGAACACCTATGATTACATCCACTATAGTTGGGTAGACATAGTCACAAATAAATTTCTTATGGTTCCTATATTTAAAGATGTGCAATTTAGAGTAATGGTAGGATATCGTAGTTTTCCCCGAAGAGACCAATTTATAATCCTAGGGAAGTTGATAGAGGAAGTTATGGCATATAGTAGGTATGAAATCATATAAAATTGCTTATATGTCTTATTTTTTATGGTAGTGCACTATTTGGCCAAGAATACATTGATCAAATATCCAATTAGAGGGGTGAACTTTTCTTCCACCATGAAATGCAACTAGGGGACCTAGGATTTATTCACATAAGTGGTTGAGGGGGATCCAAAGGCTCAATTTAACATGGTAATCATTACTCTAATTCCTTCCTTGAATTGGGCTATTATGATCTTTCCCTTAAATTCTTTGAAGTTATGGGGTCCTTGTTTCAACCAGGGTCTAAGGACAAAGTCTAGGTCATGATTATTGGTCCATTATTTGATTTTAGACAAGTCCACATGGAGAATTAGGAACTTATAATATTTATCAAAACCTATAGGAGAAACGTAATATACTTTCTTAGAATTTCCCTCATGGGTTATCCATTCATTATCAATTCTACAATCAACAAAGATAGGAACAAAGATATCTACATAATGTAGTACTTTAGGTTTTGTGGCAGCATAGTGAAGGTTGACCATCTTAACAATGACCAGGTCATAGTGCATCCAACTCATCCTAACAATTATTTTTTCATCCTTTTTAATGGGCTTTAGTTCTTCCATGGTGAAGATTAGTTTAGACCAATTCCTGATGCTTGGGGAATTTAGGGCTGCAACATCTAATTTGATGTCTTTGAAGATCCATCCCTTATTATATATTGACATCTAGAATTATATCTCCTCTTTTATATATTGCCTATGAGCTACCATGGTTTCTACTTATATAAATTATTTTCCCTAGATATAAAATGGTCTCTGTGAAATATCTTTTGTGCTCAAAAACATAATTAAGATCTCTTTAGATCAAATTTTGACCAAATGAATTCAATTGGGTTATTTTTATGTAGGGTTTAGGGTTTTAGAGATTTAATGGTAGTATATATCTATAATCTAGCTTATAAATTCCTTAGATTTTATTTGGACCTTTACCTTTATACCTTCATGTTTTTAAGTCCACAACATCTCTTATTTTGTATTTTTTTGCTTGCATGGTGCCTATGTCACATTGGACTAGACCTTTCACAACATTTTTCATAAATTCCTTTGAGCACTAGCTATTGGTATTTAAAATACCTTATCTTATGTTTCATCATTAGATTAAAATCCTAGATTATAATGAGCTATTGAATGTAATTTGGGCCCTTACCTATGATTATCTCCTTTCTATTTCAAGCCCCATGGTTATGACACTTAGCATCATTACATGCCTTCCTATGCTATGTACCCTACATTAGTTATTTGTTAAATGATAATTGGACATGTGGTGAGGTCACAATCCTTTGAAAAGCCATAGGCACCTTCACATTGTTGGATCATCCTCTAGGGATAAAACATAAACTATCAGATCATCTATCAATTCTGCTTCGAATGGGTTTTTTCCATGCATCAAGCCTATCGGATCTTAGGTTTCCATTAGAAATTCCATAGGATATTTAAATTATTGGATCATCTCCCCATGATAAAATTCAGTTCATTGATCTACAAAGATGCCCAAGATTTAAATTAGCATGTTACTAAGGTGGGACTTAGGCTTAAATTTCTTGGGCTAAGACTTATTTCATGTTTATTAAATGCAAAATAAACCTTAGGCTAAGGAATTTATACCTAAGTTTTTTGACTTCGTCTAAAAGGGACCAAGGTTAACTATTTTAGGCGAAAGTTTGTGTTGTGATTAATAAACATAAAGTATTCTTTGGGCTAAAATATTTATGCTAAGCCTTATAAATCATGCTCAAAATGGGTTCAAAATAATACAATGGTCTAACATTAAATAGGGTTTTAATGTATTAACAACACATGAAAACCTTTGGTTAGATGCATTTAGCCTAAGTTATACATTTTCAAAGACATTTTAAAATGAGACTTAGCATAAGTCTTTAGCCTATGGTTCATTGAATTTAAACAATATGTAATGGGGACCTTAGGATATGGACTTAGGCTAAATTCATTTTGCATATACTTAGATCATAAGACCATTTTAGTATTTACAAATTGAAGATTTATCATGTTCGAGCATCTTTCAAGCATTTCTCTTAGATTGTAAATCAATTTCCAAGCCTTCTAGAAAGATTTTGGAGTGTATTTTGATCTTGAGAAGAATAATTCATTAGCTTAAATTTTATGGTTTCACAGATGTCAAATACACCCTCATGGGCATCAAATGATGGTCATGTGAATGTCAATTTTAAGCTAGTGAATCTTTTAATTTGATAGGCTTAAATTTGATGGTCTTGTAGATGTTAAATACATCCTCATAGATGTCAAATGATGGTTGCATGAATGTCAATTTTAATCTCATCAAATTACTATGACCCAGTGCGAGAGTACCACTTGGCACCTCATAGGGCTTCTTGGGATCTTGGACTTAATTCATTCTATTAGTTCAACATTAGTGATGAAGTGACAACCATAAGATCATAATTTGAGATCTTGCCCATGATTGGTTACTTTTTCAAGAAAGCCCCTTTGCATTTAACCCTTGAATGCAAGGGTGTTGTGTGTCAATCATTCAGGCTTTTCATAATCCTTTAACCTTTCAATTATGCTTCACTCTATCTGATTGGGTCTTCATAATGAAGTGAGAACCATTGATCATGATCCAAGGGCTTAAATTTGATTGGATAGGGGGATATGTATAAGATTATATTGGGATTTCCTTGCACCATCTGATCAGAAGGCTGTGAAGAAGCGTGGACCATTAGATTATTCAAGATGCATGTTGTTTAAGTCAAAGCTTGGGCCTTTCTCACTTCATTGGATCAAATGCCACAATAAAGCAAGGACCATTGTATCCTACAAGATGCAAATAAGTTAATTTAGGACCATGGTGATATAAAATACTTAGGATAAGGTATTAAGTCTAAGGTATAAATCAAAGGATTGAGCTATCATAAAAGGGGACTCAGGTAATCAGAACTTAAGCTAAGATGCTAAGACTAAGGTCCCATTAATATTAATAAATATAAAGGGACCTTAGGGTTAAAACATTAGGCTAAGTTAGGTAATATTAAAATGACCCTACAAAATGAATATTAGTTAGGAAAATAAGGAAATTTAAAGGGGGAAATAACAAAAGGGGACCAAGCATTCTAGTCTAAGTTTTAGTCATGGTAAAAAACATGACTAAGCTTAAAACATGAACTATATACTTAGGTCCAAAATAGAGTTTTAAAAGGTTCCCACCAATTGGTTCCCACTAGTATTCAAACTTGAACTGATGATTTTGCTAAGGTCTTGGAACATGAATTTATTAGGAACAAACACCATGGAACTTGTATACAAAAGTAATAAAGACTATTTATTAGCATTGATAGTCAAAATTAAAGCAAAACATAACTAAGTAAGCTTGCTTTTGATAAAGTGGTTGATCTTCAAATTTTACAAATGACCTTAACATGCCATGTTTTTGTGTTTAATATTCTAGGGTTTCTCAAGGCTCATAATTTTCAAAAAATGGGGGTATGTTGGTCCCAACAAGATCCATGCAAGAGAAGGTAGAAACAAAACCACTATTAGAGGGGAGTGTGTTGAGAAAGTCTTGTTATTTATTCTTCACATTGCTTTTTTCTAATGATTACAAACATTGTAGATCAAGCTATTCTCATCATACATGGATGAATAATGCACAAATGTAGATCTAATAGTCTACCAAAATTTTTGTGAGAAAGTATACAAATCAATTCTGCACTTAGCTTTGGATTCTTTGAACTCACCTCATGCAGATCTAGACTACTATTATCAATTCAAGTAGTTTGAAAGCTAATTAATTTGATGTCAACTAGTCTATGCATTAATTATGGATGTGTGCAGTCTTACATTGAATTAGATATTGATATTCATAAAATATTCATGAATAAATACTTTGTTCTACTATTTGGTTTCCTCCATCGTCAATGCCTAGCTTTATAGAATGATGCATACTCAATATAACTTGGCTCATCAAAGACCTATTTTGTTGAAGATATCTCTAATTAGTTTGATCAACTCATCTTAATGCTAGTATAAAATATTTTTGTGTATTGAATTACTATTCAAACTGCCTCTTAATGACAACTTTAAATGTATTTTTTATTACCATTTCTTTTTATTGAAGATCAGATCCTTCCTCCAATGTAGTAGATCTGTTCTTTCTCAATATTGCAAGTAAATTGGCCCATGATTTTAGGTTTTGGTTTTTATTTATTACATTTTTTTATTAAGTTTAGATGTGTCATTTAATATTATTTCAAGTGAGTCAATAGATTATTAATAGTTTTTTTAAATTTATTTTATAAGTTTGGTTAATAGTGTATCAAGTTTGTTCCAATAAGTTCTTTAGTTTTAGTTCTAAGTTTAGAGTATTTAGTTTGGTTTTGATTTTATATAAAGCTATTATCAAACCAAATTTTTTAGGTCATAGGTCTTTTTTATATATAAAAATTTAAATTCATTTAGGTTTAAATGTCAAAAATCAATAAAGGGTCATTTTTTGTTATGTCCAAAGGTTCAAATTTGTTTGAGTCATCAGTCATACTATCAAAATAAAAAATGAGTTAAGAGTCAATTTTATATCAAAGTGTGTTGAGTCATTTTGAAAAATTGTAAAATTTAAAAATATTTATTCTAAAGATGCATTTTTACTTGTACATGATGTTTGAATTAGGGGGGGGGGGGGGGGGGGCGGAGGGGGTGTTGGTTCTCCTCAAAATCTTCATACGTGAGCTTCATCAACATATCGACTAAGTAAGTAGCAAAAATTGGAAGATGAAAGAAATGAAGGATGGAGGTTTCATATCCTATCATTAGTCACCAACAATAGGGATAAGATGATTTTGTGATAACTTTTATGTGGTGCATTTTTCAATTTTTTTAGTATGGTGTGTTTTGTGCCAAATCGGCTAATGCAAAGGACAGTTCTTCAGTGGCAGTGGAAATTATCTATGTTATTTTTATTTGGGTGGTAATAAACATAGATAAAGGCTACATAAGATGACAAAAAAAAATTATTCCTCATGATATTTCATTTTATTGTATTTTGTGTTTTCATTCACTTAATTGGAGAAAAGGGGAGTGTAGATATAATGGAATGTGGTAATAGTTGTATAGGAGGGAAACTAACTATAGAAATTCTCTAACTGTAGATATCCTCTGACTATCATAATTATTTATGAAGATGATCAAATAGTGAAATTTTTGTTGTATTCAAAGTGAGTAAATGTGGGATGCATTCTTCACATAGTATTGGTCATGTGTAGTAATATCCAAACAACAAGATTTAGATAGTAGTATGCAGACCTAAAAGTATGTATTGGCATATGATTTTGTTCAGGCCAGTTATTGAAGATGTAAATTATCCCCATGTAAACACTAAGGGGGGAATGTTAAGGATTAGTATTTACATTGGTGTTTAATTTGGTAAATAAATATTTATAGGAGTAGTTTTAATTTGGTTATTTATTATTAATTTGTTAGTTATATGAATATATTGTTGTAACAATATAGTTTGGAGATTGTTTATGTGAGAGATTATAGGGATTATATTATCTTCATTTATAGGATATCCCTTGCCTATTTACTTGGGTCTACCTATGAAGCTATGTAATATGGAAAATGAGGGTGAATAATATTATTGTGTCTTCAAATTATCTTCCTCTATGTATGGTTCGGTTCTCTATGTAATTGCATGTGATAAATAATGTGTAAATCTATTAAAATACTAATATTAAAATTATGAAATGCCACTCTTATCTTCTATTGTATCTTGATATGAATAATTAACTACCCCATTCTATGGCATTGACCTTTCTAATTTCTTCTTTGCAATTTACAATGTGGCATGTGCCTTTAGTGATATGCCATTATTTGTATCTATTTATATGATATATGCAAGTATGTTTTATTTTATATGTTTTCTATCTAGATATGTTCCTTATTTGGAAAAGTATTTGATCTTACCTTCATGATCAAATTATGTTCAAACTTAATTTTTATCAATCATTTATCTTATTTATTTGAACCACGATCCTCTAAGCATAACACTATACGCACTTAAATATGAAATGACATGAAAAGTAGGATAATATTATTTTGAAGCAAAATAAAATTTTAACTTATTTGATTCCATACATGTTTTATATGTACTAATTTGATCCAAGTTTTGATACTTATTACCAAGAGATACAATAAATGACATATAACAAAAAATAATTTCTTGATATTCCTTAACCTTGACATTAGTATATTATTTGCCATCTCTCTGAGTAATTATAGTGAAAGGGTATTCATCTGAAGAAAGGATTTGAATTTGCCCCTTTGTAACCACATTTGAAATTGTATATTTTTAAAGGTATTTCATGCTTTTGACTTTCTTTTTTTATAAGCCCTATTTTAATAATGTTTTTTTTTCTTATCTTGACTTTGATTTTGTAATTTCTTTTGTAGTGATTTCACTTTTGCTTATTGTAACTTTTGTAACCTTTGATTTTCAATTTTTTATTTTTGTAATTGATATTTTTAATATTTTTCCTTTTGTACTCTTTCTTTCTCTAACTTATCTTTTTGAATCTTTTCTTATTCTAATTATGTCTTTTGAACCTTTTTTTTCTCTAAATTATCTTTTGGTATCCATTTTTTTACTAATTCTATTTTTTCCACTTGTGTTTTAGGAGATGCACTCATAAGGTGAGTGGATTGCTTATGTGATTTATCAATGATAGGATCACCACTATCAATTACATTTTGTATTTTATGATTTAAATATAAATAGTGATATTTATGGTGGCCATATATTCTGTGATATGCACAATAATATTTTGATCTCCTTAGAAGATGTAGAGGTAGTAGTTTGGTGAGCTTATTTCTAATCATTGTCCTTAGATTCTCACTTGAGCTATTATTATTCATTTTCATACTTTTTGAATCATTTATTGTATATGTATTCTATTTTATTTTCTCATTTTGATATTATGTACAACATTGATAGATGGAGATGCACATATATGATGAATACTAACATGTTCTAGATTCTTTGAACATGTAATATGATGTTCCAATAATGTGATATTTGAATTGAAAAATTGATTTTAATTTTATAACTTTTCTATTAAATTTCCCATAGTGACTATTTGAATCTTTATATTTTCACAATCAAAAACTTTAGGTGCTTCAGATTGGACATGCATACATACACCATCAATGGGAGATGTGGGAGGTGGAGGGGTTTGAGGAAGGATATGTTGGTTACCTTAATTTGAGACTATAATATGTGATACCTTAACTCTTGGGATAGTGATAACATGGACCTAGTTAGAGGGAGATTAGTTATTGTAACCTTGAGGGTTAGGAGGATGAGAAAGAGATTTTTTTAATCCATAGAATATGAAACTAGAACCTAGAAAACTATTGTTATAACATAATATATCAACTCTAAAATTATAAAAAAGAGAAGTGAAAATAATAAAAATAAGGATACAAACCATATAATATTTATGGTTAGGGTTCAAAAACATTTGAATAATAAATGAGTTCACCAATATGCTTGATCAAATTTGGGATTCAAAGTGAAAACCCTAGATGACAACACTAGTGTGAAAAATCAAGAGAAATATAAAAATGACAACATTCACTAATTTGGAACTACTGTATTATGGAAAAATAATAAAAAAACAAAATACAAGGATAAAATAAAGGCTTAGATATAAAATATGCATCCAAGAGGAATCAAGGTTTAAATTTTATTGTGCAAAGAGGTCTGGTGACTAGAATCAGGAATCTAAAACTAGATATAGGCCTCAACAATAGTGATTAGAAGAGGACACTTAGGAATGTAACTCATATCTAAACTAGGGTGATAATTTCCACTTTTAGTGAGGAAATCATGATTTCTAGGTTCTCTATGCTTTCATTTGTAGAGCCTGTATTTGGTGTGGGAGCTCACGATCACTTACAAAGGCCACTGTGTGACTTATTTGCCTTAAAAAACCTAGTTCCTTGACATGTGAAGACCAATAGAATTCAATGGGAAAAGGGTTTAGTGGTTGAATTTGGGTGATGCCTCAACACCCTTATGTTGATTGTTACCTACATACCAATACTCTGAAGAAATATCAAACTTCATGCAATTTTCCCATGCTACAATGGTGTGTCAATAACTGGTGTAATATGCTATATGATGGTGATATACTTATCTAATTAGGTGATTTTATTATGAATTTTAAAATATAAATGTATTTAGACTTGACCTATGGGCTACTAGAGATACATATAATTAGAATTATGAGAAATAGGTATTTTTCTCTCAACGTACAAGTGTAATTCTAGTGATTTTCAATGTGGAACCCTTTTACATGAAAAATAGTTTGAAAAATGTTTATATATTCATATCATTGAAAATAATTTGAATGGGGCTCATTAGGGACATAGGTTGACCTTCTTATTGTTAAGGATTAGTGTTTACATTAGGTAGTTTACTTTGGTAAATAGTAGTTATACTATTACCTAAGTTAGAATATATTATTTAGTATGTTATTGATGTGAATAACAACAATAATATGTAAGTAGATTTATAGAGTTATTTAGTTAACAATTGATATTTTTTAGGGATTAGAGCATCATAAATAATAAGAAATATGTCTCCTATATATTTGTATGGAATTTTATTAATAAAAAATATATTTGACCAATTGAGTTTTTTTGTGCCTATGCACCATTTTGAGCCTTCAACTCTACTAGATAATGGTATAATTTCATTATCTATTATTAGAGTAGGTTTCACCCTAGACCTCTCTTCAATTCAGGCCTTTTTTGTAAGAAGAGATTATGAGTGATTACCACATCTATCTCTGTTATCCTTTGACATACTGCTATATTTTATAAAATGGTTTATAGTGTAGACCACTATATTTTTTTGATAGTATTTTATAGATATATATCTATTTGGTATTTTTACATACTGAAATTTTTTTATAGTGTTTGAAAATAAAAACAAGTTATATGAATTAATTAAAGTTCATGCACTGGATCGATCCTCTACTCCTCTTGATCCTTTGGTAAATTTTTATGCCTATGCACAATTATGAACATTTGGTTATAGCTTATAATGGTATAATGGGATTAGGGACATAGGTCAACCTTTTTATATCTTTGAATTTGGAAAATTAGTTTTTATTTGGTGGGAATATAGGAGAGTGGGGAAAGACACTAGAGCAGTGCACTTTTGTCCCCTAGGGTGATCCTATCTTATGGGTGTTTTGATCATTATTTTGGTTAGGTATGGCCTAAAGGATGTCTAAGGTTGATAATAACGAGTATGAGTACATTCGTAGGTCATCTTTTAGTTAAGAAGAGTGTGTAAGGTGGTCAAAAATAATTAAAATGGGCCCTAAGATAGGTCTAGAGTTAAGTGTGTACAAGAGTGGTCACAAGTCCATAGTTTTAATTAAATTTTAATTTTACATGTCTAAAATAATGTACAATATTTAGATGGCCTTTAATTTTTAATATCAACACCTAACTGTCAATAAATATTAGGTGATATTTCATGCCAAATGATAGTTATAAAAACCAACATAGCTTTACCTCAGTTTATCTAATTGTCATTAAATTAAAAAAATATATTTTAATCTACATTTTATAATAACACACAATATTTAACATTCCAATTATTAATGAAACCAAAGAACCATATTGCTAAGTGCCATAGAATATACAAATGACATAATTTTATATAAATAGATGGTACAATTCTATGGTTATTCTAAATGAGATAAAATTTTATGTATATATTGTAAGTTTCATATTTTATGACCTCAAAAAAAATCATCATTTAATTCTTAACATAGTTAATGTATCATTTACAAAAAAAGGTTTGTGACTTAACTATCCATATAAACTGATATAATAAAAAGAAAATATCTACACTTTTCTCAAGATAAATAAATAATTTTGAAACATAAAATTAAGAGGTTACTAAAAATTCCAAAACCCCAAAATTCAAACAATCATACTGCACTCTATTTTTGGTTAATACAATATTACACAAACCCTTAGATGCTCCTGCATCATTTTGATTGAATAAAAATAACATTTTAGGACTTATCACTATATTTTATACCATAACTTCATATATTAATTTAAATTTATGTGATATAGGGTGAAATTATATGGATTAGACATGCATGTAACATGTCTTTTGGTTTGTGTAAAAGACTTGTGGTTTTCATTTTATGCATGTCTAAAGTTTTCCTGAAAAAACTTTTAATTTTTTGTATAGGGAAGGACATTATTGAGTCCAAAACATTTAATATATCTCATAAAAAAGCATGTTAAAAGGATAATAATGTGATATTAGGTGTTATTAACCACATCAAAAGTGGTGTGAATGCAGGTTTTCATCCATGAGACACCAGAAGTGTAGATATCGAAGTGTGGATTGAATGTTGACAATATTTATTATCGATATTTATAAATTTTAGAGTAGTTGAAAAAATAAAATTTTAGGTGAATTAAAATGTCATGGTCCTAAAAAAAGATATAATTTTACAATCCTAATGTGTTTGAAGTGATGTATTTATAAAGGGAGGTCTCAGAAGTGGAAATGCCTATTATAGGAAACAAACTTGTCTCTTGGTTGTATAGAAATATTTTTTCATGAATGATCACTATATCATAAACCACATAGTTGTCTCTTATTTTCAATTGAAATTATTTGGGATGATATTAAATATATTTTAAATACACATTAATATTCTTTTGGTTCAGGTAAAATACTTATGGTTTTAATTTTATGTGTCTCATAAGTTTTCCTAAACAACTACACTTTTTTTGTATATGAAAGGATACTATTGAGATTGTAATGGGTATTCCTTATCATAACCAAGAATAATTCAAGGAAAATAATGTGTTAATAATATTTATTAACCACTCTTGACATGGTATAAATGTTAGTTTTCATCCATGAAGCACCAAATGTGGAGATATACAACTATGACTTGAATATTGACAATATTTATTGTCAATGTTTTTGCATGCTGAAGTAGTTATAAAAATGCATATCTGAGTGGATTCGAAGGTCATGGTCATATAAAAATATGTAATTTTACTATGTTGACATTTTATAAGTAATTTATTTACAAGGATATGTCTAAGAAGAGGAAATGTGTATTGGAGTCAATGTACTTGTCTCTTGACTGCATAAAAATAGTATTTTATGACTAATCACTATATCATCTACCAAACAATTTGTATCTAATTTTTTATTGATGTGTTTAAAAATGAAACTATATGGATTCAACACATGTGAATATTTTTATGGTTTGTGTAAATGACATATATATATTTAAAATGTGTCTGAAGTTCATTTTGAAAATTGTATATTCTGTATAGGGAAGGACACTCTTGAGGCTAAAATAAATACTCTATCTCCTAACCAAGAATATTAAAAGGATAATTACATGTTCCTAAGTGTTATATAATACCCATTACATTGTTTTTATTCCATTTTTTATTTATGAATCATCTAAGGTGGAGAGATTTAACTACAACTTGAATGTTGACATTTGTTGTCAATGTTTTTGTACATTAGAGAAGTTTTAAAAATGTGTATCTATAAATTCTAAAATATAATTTATTTAGTACCTCAGTATTGTATACTTTTAAAATACCTATAATTATTTTATCTTTCATTTATATACCTACCCACTATTAAAAGGTTTGCGTTCACTATCTCTTTATGCCAAATTGCTTATCTCTTAATCTGACCATTATTATTCTGATGACCAGGACTTCTATACTATGTAAAAAGAATTAAAACTAATTATTATCCTTCACTATTAGTTATATAAATATGCCTATTTTATATCTTCTTGGACACTTTTATCCTTGACATACACTCATTTCAATTTAAATGTCTACTTTTATTACAAAGTGTTTAATACCCAAAAGTCATCCAATTTGAAAAAAGACATATCCTAAAGATCAACCTAAGTAATTTAGTGAAGATATTTATAAAATGGATTAGTATATATATAATATCAACCCTCACTAGTACATACCTATAAAACATTTAGAACTCACAAGGCCATATACCAATAAGCACTCAATCAAGCATTCAAGTGGGAAAACCTACACTATTCATCTCTATTTCTATATCAATCATAGGAGAAATATTTCCATAGGTTCTAAAGAATTTAAAGATTAGTTCATAAGACATATTTTATAAGTTATAAGTTAGATCATTGCATGTATTTTATTATCACATATTTAATCCTTGTACATACACAATCCAACATGTAGGGGAGAACTACATAAGTATGAGGCCCTCTTTAGAGTATTGGTTATGTAGGAAGAACCCATTTATAGACTGGTCCTTAGGGTAACTTGACACCATAAGACTAATTAACCATTTTATTATAGTCACTCCAAGGGTGAAGAGTTAGGGTTTGATGATTTTATAAGGGGTTATGGCCTGTGTGTGATCTTTATACATTAGAAGAAAAATGACAGATAATCTAGAAGCCCAAGTTGGTCACATCCAAATCTAGTAATTATTCCATATAGGACAACTACATCAAAGTTTGACACCTGCATCGATGCAATAGTCAATATCTAATTCAAACCTATAATCCCACAAAAATAATATTTCCATATTTTGAGGACTGTTATAGGGTCATCTTCCAGTCCACTTCTAACCTATTATAGATTAGATTTTTATGTGCACAATAAACTTACTATTATTTGTTTCTAATCCATTTCAATATCTATTAATAACTATAATTTACTATTTTTATCAATCTCAGTTCTATGAATTAAAAATATTATTTGTCTAATATTTTCTATTAATTGGCCTACTCATGTATAAATTCATAGTAGTATTTTTTAAGTTATACCAGATTAAATAAAAAAATGACCAAAATCAACAAGGTATCTCCCTTTCTCATGAGGGTAAATTGATCCATATACCACATGATGGTAATCATTATTCTACTTCATATATAAATTGTGAGGAAGAACATTCCATGTACCATTTTCACATATTTAACCATGTTACAAATGATTCATATGATCCAACCTAAGGTTGAAAACATTAAATATTCTAAAAAAATAAAAAATTAAATATTTCAAAAATATAAAAATATTTAAATATTAAAAATATCAATTATTTTTAGCATGTTCTTCATTTTATTATTTATTATACATATGTTTTTTCTCTATATTAGTATATATCATATCATTCCTTTCCTATATACACGTGTTTCATACTCCATTTTAATGTGATATAGACATACCCAAATATATGATATATGCACATATAGATGATGGGTCTTCCCTCCACTCATGTCATAAGTACATTGGGGACATTTTATTCTTTGATCACAATTCACCCAAGTTATAATATTATATGATCACTTTCTATTATCATGTTTGAACTTATATACTTACACATGCCTCTATCCATGCTTACAAATTTTAGTGTACCTGATATGCTATGTACCTAACATTACTTGCAAACACATATGTTTAAGAACTAATATGTTATGTTTAAGTTGGTTGTCTATAGTCCTTGATTTCATTTATGCACTTTGAGTGTGTTATTTTCTTAATATTATCTTGTATTTTGTTGTTGTAATCACCTAAAAGTGGTAATTGGATGCTAAGAGTGTAGCTTGAGTTAACCTATTACTAGATTATCCCTACACCTATCCTAAAACCTTAGACACACTTTTATAATCATTGTGTAGACCAAAATCACCTAAAATAATCCAAAACATAGTACTGAGATTGTCTTCTCACATCCCAACCCAACTTTCTCAGCAGTTTGCCAAGTGGAAATTTATGCGACATTTGGGACACTACACCCACATGGTGCTTGTGTTCCCAATTGGGCATTATTGTCCTTAGGCCTAACTCTTCCCAATAGATACTTTTTTCAAACACGTACCCATACTAAGGTCAGCCTAAGAATATTTTATTATGTACACAATCTATAGATATAATTCTAATTGATCTCTATTCATTAGATGGAAAATAGATGCAAAAGCACATTCAAAACAAAGATAAGTTGATAAAAATTAAGGTATTGATCCTTATTTTTCCCTACTTATACATATTACCATATTAAATAGCCTTAAGCCTATTTTTCAAAGATTTCAAATCTCAAGCACATTCAAGGCATATAAGTACACTCTCATTCTAGCATTCACTTGCACTTACATCAAGCACTAGGTAGAGAAATAAATCGGGCTTGATCCCTCTTCAGAGTATTAGTATATAGGCAACTCTTTAAAAAAAGGGGTATGGAGGATGTCTAGTCTATCCTACTAATGAACACACAATTATTTCTCATGTCATACTTTCAAGGATTATTCAAGTTTGCACACTAAATCAGGTTTTCCAAGTACAACATAGAGCTTCAAGTTTTGTGTGCATAAGAATAAGACCTAAAAACATAGGCACAAGTGCTCCTAGAAAATAGGAATAATATCATAAAGGGGACACTACTACCACTTTGAGGACATTATATAAACATGGTAGTAATTTTTATATGGGGAACTACTATCCAATGAGCAAACAGATTCTATAATCTTGTTGATGACACTCATAACTATTTAGAACTTAGTTTTTAGAACCTAGATCATCTATGGAAATCACTTTTCATATAAGTTTATATTTATGCCTATTTATTGATATTTTTAAAAATTCAAATAAGGTCAAATTCCATAACAAATTAGTGCTTAATTATTGCATTTTTAAAACTAATTGAAACATCTCAACCCTTTAATCTAAACATAGGATTTACATAGTTAAACCCTAAAAGGTTAAATCCGTCAAACCCTAGCTTGCATTATCTAAATTTTTGTGTAATAATTTAGGGCTGCTTATATACACATAATATTTTCAACCTTTTATCAATTACTGACACTTTGTATCTTGGAGGAACCTATCAAGTCTCAATCTCTTTGAGTGTATGCCTTAAGGGGTACACCGAGAAAGGGGTGGGTAGACCATTGGTTCTTCATAAGATTTTTTTCCCTTTCTCCACTTTCCATCTACACATTTATATCCTAAAACAATTTACGCTAAGATTAATTTTCTCAATTGTACCCATTTTAGTCATTTATCATACTTTATCCTCCTTGTTCTTGTCTTAACCCCCTTTTACCAATTAACTATACTAGGTCGACTGAGTCGACCCAATATAGTTTTTAGCATCTAATTATTATATAAGGTCGATAAGGTCAACCCTATAATATTTAGGGAGATATTTCACTTGGGTTTTCATTATCCCTTTGGCAGACCTAGATCAGGACTTAATGATTTACCTCTAGAAAACATATAGGGTCGACTGGGTTAACCCCATATAACTGACATATTCAGAAGGATTTAGGGTAAGATCTACCTATATATAAAAGTTAATTTTAAACCATTTGATAATAGATAAGGGAAGAAGAATAAGTATGAATAAACATCTACTTATTGACCAATCTACTTGAAGAATAAATCTTAGGGTTCCATACTTTCTTTGGAGATACAGATCTTATCTTGTGAAGAAGTCTTTTGGATACATAGATAGGTTATGTAGCCTAAATATGATTTTTATTTTTTATCCTTAAATACCATAAAAATATCTTGTGAATCACCTTGGCCAATGGATACATTAAGGCTTGGTGGGTTCATCTTTAAAGGTAAGCATTCCTAACTTTATTTTTCCTTTATAAGAGTAGATAGATAATGCAGTTGTGATTCTCTCTTGCATTAGGATTATATATACATTGACATAAGTATATGTCTTCTATGCATGTTTAGTTTAGTTTATTTTATTTCTAACCCCAACTTTGTGCCATAAGCTTTGGTCATCACTATATTAGATTTATTTTCTTGTTTATTATAATAGAGTGAACATTAAACCTATGACTCTTTTGGGGTTGTTATGTGATTTAGATAGACTGTAGGCTTTGGAACCATTCCTATCATGGTGTATTGTGATAATTTTTCCCCTAATAAAGTCTAAAAAATCCTTATATTGATCATGCCCTTGCTTAACAAATGTATTCCTAATCAGAAGTGTAGGTATGCTCTATCTTCTCTGAGCCAGGATTGATTTATAGACATGATGCATTTTTGATTGCATAAATTTTGGTGAACTAAACATTAACTAAACATTTTAGGATTTTTTTACATTATTTCATTTATTTCATTCTCTCATCATTATTATTTATCATATATTTTCCATAATGGATCAGCTCTATCGACCCAGTATCTAACTTCTGTGCACAAAATCTCAGGTACAGGGTACTAGATCAAACCTGTCAACCCAATAATTTTTTTTGATTTTAAAACATCTAGTTTAGACTAATAGGTTGACCCAATTAACCTTGTACAATTTCAATTACTCACCAAATTTTTTTTGTAAAGCTTGATCAACCTAGTCAACCTAGTTAGCAGAATTTACAAGCATATATCAAGGTTCTTGAATAATAATCTTCATTTTCTGCATCTCTGATCCACCAAGGTTCCTTTCTATCACTCTATATCTTTCTATATAGCCTTTAATTTTATATTTTTTAGTGTTTAAAACTACCCTTGCATAGTCAATTGAATTGACCCTACTAACCTAGTTCTATGTTTTATGTGTTCTCTAGATAACTAGGTCAACTCTACCGACCCTATTAATTTTTATACCTTGATTTTGCAATATAAGATCAAAATTATACCTTGTTTTAAATTTGAAATTAACCTTATATGATAGTAAATAGTTAACACTTTCTTTTCTTATTACTTGCATACTTAGACTAGATCGCATAGCTTAATTAGGTAGTTTTTAATTGATCATATAGTTTCAATATTTTTTATTTTATGCATACATAACCAAATCACAAAATCTAAACAAGGATTTTAACATTTGTATACCCAAGGCCAACCTACTTAGATTTCATCACCAAGGTGGAAGCTAACTTGATACTCTAGTCAAGTATAAAGTGTGGTTAATGGTATATTCTGGCTAGGCACCTGACACCTTTATTGCTATGGTGTGTGAATTGAGGGGGTAGGCCCTAATACCAAGATTGTATCATTACTAATATAGTCCCTTTCATCCCAAATTACTTGAAACCATCCTTAGATTGTCATTCTAGTTCCTTACTTACAACCAACTTCCCATCACATTTAAAATCATATCTTAAATATCTAATAAACATTCAGGTTAACTAATTAGTTAGTTATTTACTTTCCAAGTTGATTACTTTTTCTTTGCTTAATTATATTTTATATTACACAAAATTGCATTAGCCAGTATTGGTACAATGTTTTATGTTATGTGCTTCAAATTGGATTGGCCAACATTAATCCAATTGACTGTGTTTATTTCCTTTTAGCTATTTCTTTTCAAATTGCTTACAAAATTTATCTTTTAGTTTACAAATCTATTATAGGAATTTTAATTTCCCTATCTATTGTATTGGGTCAACCCAGTCAACCCTATACCTTTTTCTAGCCTCTATTCACTATATTAGATAAACCCAATCAACCCCATACTATATTTAGACCCTATTTTCTCTTTTTCTAAGTCTCTATTCACTATACTGGATCAACCCAAATGACCCTATACTATTTGTAGACCCTATTTTTGTGGTAGGTCAACCTAGCTAACTCTGTACTATTTCTATCATTTCTCATTTCTTTGCCTTCTCATCTATCTTTATTTTCCTTCATCATGGACTTTTTATTTGATAATAATATTGAGTTTCAGTCAATATACATGATTAATGTTACTAACCCTAATAGGGTCTCCCATAGATAGATTATGGATCCTCTCTTTATATGCTAGTAATGTTCATATTTCCACTCACACAATGAACTATGGGACCCCTCCTAATACCTCTTCACAATGTAATCCTCTTTTCTCATTAGAATACCTATCTCAATTAGAGTATACCCCTAAAATGTGCTTCTTTATTTTTAAATTTCATTAACATCAAGGAAAAGATACTTTTACCATTTACAATCTTATGATTAGTGGTCAATTCTAAGAGCCTCATTCACTTACTCCTACATTCTCAGCTAGATTTATGGGTACCACTTTCTCTAATTCTCATCATCTTCCTTTGATTATGACCCTTTCTCATATCATTACCTCTTCTTCTCTAACTTCTTCCACCTCCATGCTTAGTATATCCACTAACATGGCAAGTTCTACAGCTAGTGGGCCTCTCATAGGATCCACTATCCTTAATACTTCCACTAGTACATCATTTGATACCCAAGGTAATCATGTTACTAGTGCTTCTTCTTCTTAACCATTCACTAGTCCATTTTTTTCTACAAAAGCAAATTTTTCCACTAGTGCCTCACATTCTCATAGTTCCTCTCAAGCTCCTATCAACACCAATAGTGGTACCCAAGACACTAATACCACCTATAATTCTTCTAATAATGCTAATCAAACACATAAACCATTGTTCCAAACACTAAATAAAATTAATACCCTTCAATATCATAACATAAATCAAATGATGAGAATGTAAAACCACCTTCTCCATCTTCAATCTCATCCTCATCTAATGACTTGGGGCACACATAACCAGAATGTTACCCCTTATCCTCTTCAATATTCTCAAGGAAATCTCATTCATCAACCTCCTTTTGTCAATGAAACCATTAATCATCTCCAAAATGAACCTTAACAATGACATAGGAGGTATCACACCTACAATTTATTATAATGGATCAAACGATCCCACCCTTAATCTTAAAACATTTGGAAATATTTATAGGTATTGGATCAAATTGAAAACATTTTCCACTATCAAAATCTTAGCTAAAACTCTCACAAGTGATGCCTTGGATTGGTATAACCAACTTAGAACTCATTCCATTACTACTTTGGAGGATTTTGTGAATGCTTTAGTTCAAGAATTCCAAACTAGTGATCTTCCTAAAAACAATTTGGCCCACTTCATAAATTGCAAACAACTTGAAAATGAAATGGCTCAAGCCTTTGTTAAAAGGTGGAAAAATTTGTGAAATAAATGTGAACATAACAGGTTGATGATAATCTTTTTCATCTCTTTACCAATGCCCTTTTGCCTAAACTTCAATATTGGTCCATGCTCTCTCTCCATATATATTGAAAGAGGATATTGACCAAGCTAAATGACAAGATTTCCTTATGCATCAATTCATTCCACCCAACCTTCTATGGGTCCTCATCTCTTACTTAAGATTAAAATTCAAAATGTTACCAATGATGGTGTTAAAAATTCTTATGATACCATTCATAATGTTCAAGGTATCATTCCTACCCCTTCATCGGAACTAGCTCCCACTTCTCAAAAATATACTAATCCTCACTTATATTCACCAAATAACATTAAAGTTCATAAACCTTTATACTCATCTAAATTTCTTAAGTGTCTACCTAGGCCTCTTCCATGAGAACTTGACCTTACCCATCCTATAAAATCCTGATTGGTTTCATGCTAGTTGGGGTCATTCTCATGAGACCTGTAGACATCTTCATAATTTAACTATGGAATTTCTTCTTGGTAATAATTTTTATCATGATTCTATCATTTGAAAGTGTCAAAAATCTTATGAAATTGATTTTAAAGACTATAAATCACATGATAAATCTCAAGCCTTAAATCAAGCCAATGCTCATTTAGATATCTATAAAGACCTTCCTAATCATCAACCTATGTATGAAAATCAAGACAAAGCAACCCCTTCCACCAATAATGTAGAAAGTCTTATTGAACCCAATTTTGAAGACATTGTGGTTAAAATGACTAATATGTGAAGGGTGGTTGATTTTATTGATTCCCAACCTATCTACACTCCATCTAGAACATATTATGCTATCCAAGATTCTTCTCTAATTCATTTAAATGATTTGGGGAAAGATGACCTTATAAATTTTAACAATCCTATTTTTGATTTTCCTTTAGATAACACTTCCTTTTCTATTTATACCACTCTTCCATCATCTTATAATACTAATGATACTCAAAATTCTACTAAAATTTCATAACACTTCCTTGTCTATTTATACCACTCTTCCATCATCTTATAATACTAATGATACTCAAAATTCTACTAAAATTTCTTCTACCATTTCTCAAAATCAACCTAAAACAACTAATTCATTTGAAAAACATGATTTACAAACATGTTCCAAACCTTCATATTCTTATCAACATAAATTAAAATTCACTTTGGATCCTCCTTCTAAGGACCTCCTTAATAATTATTCACCTATATCTAACAACCTTATTATGGGTTATGATGAGTGGGATACCATCATGGAGCTCACTAATCTCCTATCCCAAATTTTGTTCCTTGAGATTATGAGGACTTATCCACATCATAGAAACCATATTATAAAACTATTATTTGAGATGAATGTCCCTAATCCTCCCCTAGTAAGATGGAAGGAAGCCTTATCTAGATCTAAGGATAGTATATTACAACAATGTTCAAAGATGTTTATCAACATTGATAAAACTATAAACATTTATCTTTCCTTAAAATTTCCCATAGCTTCTATGATTCCTGACAAGATTATAATTCATGTAGATGATCCTCCCTTATTCATTACAATCCACATAAGAGACATCCAAGTTAAGTGTGTATTTATTGATGTGGGTTCTTGCACCTGTGCTGCCTCTCTTAACTTAATTAAAACCCTTAGATACTCATAATACAATGTCAAGTATACATGAAACACCTACCAAGGATATGATAGAAGGAAAATGCCTCATCTAGGTTATGTGCATCTTCCCATTACCATCCCACATATCACTATTTATGTGAAGGTGATGATTTTTAACTTTCCCCTTTCTTATAACATCTTGCTTGGTAGACCATGGACTCACTGTATGAGAACTATTATTTTTTTTGCCTACTAATGCATTAAATTACCTCATAATGGAGATATTTATAGGATTCAAGGTGATACTAACCTTTGAAATTTCAAACAATTCCAAGTCTGTGATTTCTTCAAAATTCCTACACTTTAACCTTTACCTAGTATTCCATTATGTGAGTCTTAGGCTCTTAATTTTCTCATCAATTTAACTAGAGGTTATAATGGTAATCCTGAAATCATTCAAAATATTTTTCCTAATATCTTAGATTATGATGATGATGATGAGACTAATGATATTGACCTAAAGATTAAAACTTTTGATTATTCACCTCACCTCATCTTGTATCTTCTTTCTTCCTTATAGCCTCATTCTTGCAAACCTCCTTTAGATGATATACCTAAAGTCTTGACCAAGACTCAACATTCTATTCACCACACTTCCTTAGATGACAAGGTTATCCCTAATTGTGCCATTGATATTTATACCATAGATTATGATGATGGTTATTCCATAGATGATCAATTTTAGGCTATCATGTATATGCTCATGGTGTTAAGATTATCCATTATCATTCTTATTTACTTGAGTATTTTTGTATATCTTCCCATCTTCCTTCATTTATAGTTCCTAATTTTAATATTTTTCCTCTTTATTTCAGGGTAGAGATGGCACCAATACCTCTTATTTATAAGGAGTTTCATAGGAGTATGCTCATGGATCATGTTATGATCAGGCCTTACTATTTTACTAAGTTCCCTGATCATTGTAGTTGACTTATTCCTGAGATTAGTGATACTCTTCTTAGACCTTATATATATCTAGATCCTCCCTTAGTATAACCTTTAGTAGAGCCCATTCCTACTCTTGATATAGTCAAACCTCTTCCTACTCTTGCTATATTTGAGCCTGTTCCCACTCCTACTATTGTTAAACCTACCCCTAGCTCTCATCCCATTGCTCCTTCCATTGAGCTTAGTTCCATTCCTCCTCCATTACCACCTTTTATTGGTGATGATTTGCTTCCTTTTCCTAAGATGGATCCATTACCCACCAAATGGGATGATGAGTCTCCTCTAACTTCTTCCACTCCTGTTACACCTCTTTCTATGAGTTCTTCTCCTAAGACCACTCACTAACATATCTATTACTTTCATGGGATAGATAATCATTCTTCTACCCATTATCATAAGTTATGATAATATATTGATAATTTTCATCATTTCTCTCCTTCTTTAGATAAAATAATGCCTCCCTCAAAGGTTCTACTTGAATATATACCCAATTATGTTGAGGTATATTGTCTACATTACAAATGTGGCACCCATCACACTGATCATTGTCGTATCCTTTAAAAACACCTTAAGGATCACCTTATAGCTATTCCTAAACCTTATTACATTCATCCCATATGTCATTCCCATAATAAGTCTCCTTCTCCCAAGGCTCCACCTCTAGAGATTCCATCCCCTCCTATGGTCCCTTCATTACCTTCTATACCTCCACCCATGATTCCTTTACCTATGCACCTTTCCTCACTAGAGGATCCTTCTCTACCTATGATTCCCTCACCCATGGATCCTTCTCCATCGATGATTTCTAAATATCTAGTAGATTTTACTCCCACACATTCTCCTAAACATCCCTTGCCTAATTTCCCTCCTCAACATGATCCCTTGAGTATTCCTAATTTTTTAGTTGAGGAGATTAGAAGAGAAGTATTTTCTTAGTTTTCATTGAATATTGATGAGACATTAGCAACAATTCATATCCATATTCATAGATATTTATCTGATGTCTTGGATAATGTGTGTGGGAATATTTATTAGTACTTATGAGCACATGCATGGTGCCTTTACATTTACATCTTGATTGGATGTGTGCACCAATTTTATTTTTATCTATCTATAACTTCAATTTATGTTATGTTAAATTAATATTTTCCTTATATAGTGATCTTACCTTTTTTACTATATCTTACTTATATTGCCATTTATATTTGCATATGATTTGTATTTATTTATCATTGTCTTCTCTTTCTTTTTTGAGTTTTTCTCAAAAATCCCTTCTTGCCTTCATGATTGTTTGCTTTCTTATATTTATTTTTCATAGATAATTATCATTGTTATTTAGTTATACAAACCCTATTACCTTTGGTCCTTATCTCCTTTTTACCATGTAATTAGTTAGAAAATAATGTATCTCATTATACTTTCCTTATAATAGTCCACCTTTGGATCTCCTTTTTCCCTTCTTCCTTTTTCACAAACTAATCATATACATGGTTGAGACTTGAGATAATATGCTATTCCATTGTTAAGCCTAAGTGTCCTAGTCAGTCTTTGTCTTTGGTTACTTAACTTCCTTTATCCTTAGCCTACATCTCATTCATGTGTATCACTACATCTCTCATGATTGATCATTCCAAATCTGTATGGAGGAATCACATCTCAAAATCCATAGAAATTTAAAATCCAAATCACATCTCAAAGCACATCTCCGTATTCTAATCAAAGCTCAAAATCCAAAATTAGCCTCATGATAAATTTGAAGTCCTTTGGGGTGTGATAGGCTAGTAGATTAGAAAAGGAGAATAAAAAATCTATTAGTGATACCTAATTTCTCACATAAGTACCCAATCTTCATAGTATATTGATGACTCTGTAAGGGGTCTTGAGGAACAAGGAACATGTCAAGAGAAGGTAGGACCATTTCAACTTTTATTGTACCAATCTACCTTCATGAGTTGATCTTAGTAACATGCTTATATGCCTATAAATCTTTGTGTCTATAGAAAATAGGTTTCTTTTGTACATTGATGGTCACTTAGCATCTTCTCATGTCCTTAGTATGCCTCTTTCCTCCTAAGGTTTTCTCATAAGATGCCTAAGTCTTTTTTTTACACTCCCTTTTTCATTCCTTATATTCCTCATATTTCCTCTTGAGAAATATTGTCTTGCCTACTAATCACCCCCCTTGGGATCTCATTTGTGAGTTGCATTGTAAGATTGTGGATAGGACCTGACATTCCTCACAAATTACAACCTTTTTCCTTCCAATTATTCACATCCTTTATTACTTGATTGTCCCAATTTTTTCACCATAGTGGTGTTATTTTTATGATTTGAAATGTAAGACCATGGATAGAACTTGACATTCCTTAAAAAAAATTCTAATAATACAGGTCAAAAAAAAAATTACATGTGTCAAATATGAGATAAGATGTGATTGATTATGAAGTTACACATCATTGAAATTCTTCCCATCTTGATTTAATATGTTTAATGCTTACTTCATTTCTCTTTTACTTTTATTTTCTTATTTTTCAAGTGCATGTAAGAATACAACCATTTCTTGAATTTTTCATACTTCCCAACTTGAATTAGTGTGATAAATTTAAGACCAATTTTTGCCAATTTTATTTTTCCCTTATACTTCCCAATGTGATTTAGTATATTTGATTGACTTAGTTAATTTGTTTTTATACCATTTGTGCCCTTTTACATATCTTCCATTTTATTACATTATTGTCATACTTCCTAATGTGATTTAGTATGATTTTATTTGTTTTAATTTGGTGGAAAAAACATTCACTTTGGTTTAAAAACAAATTCCTTTTTACCACCTTGATTGACCATCCTTTGGTTCTTTATACTTAATCATTTTATTTCTATTACACAAACTAGAATGTATTACATCATTTTTGATTAATTATATTATACCAAGTCTTTTTTCCTACTTCTTTTTAACCATGAATGTGTTCTACATAATGCTAAAAAAGAAGCCACATCTCATATATTTCCTATAACATATACAACAATAGATAAACACATTTGCTAAAAGAAATATATCTAAACATCCATAACCACAACCATAATGATGACAAAATACACAATCAACATCAATATGCCAAAAAGATACATCATATATATATAAATCTCATGAGTTTTAATATATCAAGTACAACCATATATACAATGCCCCAACTCTATCATTGGGCTCCATCCTATCTATTTCATGGCCTAGACACACTACCTACTAAGGTCTCAATTTGAATCCTATGAATAGTACATTGTAAAGAGGCCATTTGAGATCTCAATCCCTTTAACTATCCCTCTAGATGTGCCACCCATACCTATACCTATGCCAACTAGGCTAAGGTCACCATGTGTGTCACCCTCTTCTACTCTTATACCTATTTCATATGGGTCAGGGTCATTATATGTGCCCATGTCATCTATGTCATTATAGATAGATGTGTAACTCTCTCTCTTCTACTAAGGCTTACCATGCCTACACCCATCTCTACTAGTGGATGCATCCTCTCTCTATGATCGTATCTTCCTCACTACCTCTCTAGCTAATATGAATGAACTCACTTGAGATGGGGCAAATGGTACATTAGGGTCCTCTAATGTAGTAGGATCAAATATCTATAGAATCTTATCTAGGATGTCATATAATGATACCTTCATAATAGATCCCCATATCTCCTCCTCATCTTTAGTTATTCCTACAAAATCCCACCCACATAGATATTTAGATCATTATTATATCTCATAATATCTATCTACCTCTAGTCTCTATTTTAAAATAAAAACTTAAGTAATAATCTAATCATATTTATTACCTATCTATGTCTCAGTCACTATGGTATTGACATCCACATGATTTCCTAACATAGTCTCTCCATCTATGTGGCCTCTTAACACCTCCTTTTTAGGTCATCTCCTCAACTTAAATCTAGCTATCATGGCATTTCTATCATCTAACTCTCATTTGGCTCAACTACTGGGTCATCAGGGATGGTGATAGTTTCTACTCTATCCTTCTCTTCCTACCTCCATTGATGTCATGTCCTCGATGGTTGTTACTCATCTCATTGTGAAGTTGGTGCTGGTATCTATGGTGGCACTACCTCCACACCCATATCCTACTCTACTTTCTATCATGCTCACCCAATTTATGGTTACTCATGATGTGGTCTAAACATTATCCTCATAACTAGTGGCCTTATTCCCCTCCTCCCTTATGCCTCTCTAACATGCTAAGCCCATTACTCAAGCATCATATCAGTAATACTAGATGAGGTAAGATAATCTATCCTAGTACCCATTCCATTAGATGTGACTCTCTCCACTAGGTATGGTGTCCAACCACCTCTATCCTCACTATAATTGATGTAACTGTATCTCAGCTTAGCCATGTAGTCACTATGTGCTCATATGTCTACCACACATGTCTATGTATCTCATCATTTACATTTCTATCACATGGGTCATGGCCCATGATACTTATTCCTCTCTCCATCTTTGCACTCAAGGAGACATATCATTGACTATATGAGGCAACCCAATGGGTGGATACATGAGAAACCTCTCATATATCCAAGTCATCAGTAATATGATCAATCCTATCAAAATTTTCCCTCTAACCAACACCTCATATAAATCATGTATGATCTCGACCTAGATGATAGATCTGAGATCATATAGTACTCCCTCCTCTAGGATCATCCTACTCAAGGCTACCATGAATAGTGGTACCTTGCCATTTGACATACTAACTATGTCATAATACCTATCATATCCTTTTAGATATCTAGAATTTGTGATGCATATACATCAAACATAATAACTCTCCTACCCACAAATATCATATACAATCATGTAGTCCACATGGATAAGGATCTCCTCTCGGATATCTAGTATGCCTATAGTCAGGTTTTCCTACTATTGGTATCCCCAAGATGGCATACACATCCTTTGGAGTGATAGCTACATCTACCACATCCCCATCCACCTCCCATATGAAGGTGTTAGTCAATTATTCATAGCATCTAAGGAACATGACTAACAGATCCATGATTAGGGGAATCCTACACATGTTAGTTATCCCTCCTAGATATATATCTACTAACTTAGCTCTATCTCCTATGGTCAGATGTTCTACTAGATCTGGTAGCCAAGAACCATCTAATAATCTACAGAATCTAAGTCATCCCTACAACCAAGAAAAAACAAAAGATGTATTAGATATTCTTTATCATGTATAATCATAATACATTATTTTTACAATTTCAATAAAAAACAAGCCTAAATTACTTTAATTTATTCATTTTTACCTATTTTTATCTTACTTGGTCCTTTTTGCCCTTGGTCATTTTGGGCCATTTTAGCCATCTTTTGGTCTTTTACATGCATTTTCATACCATTTTGGTTCTTTGGTTAACCTAGTTTGACCAAATTTTCCCTATTTTTAGTGTGGTTGACTTAAAAATATAAGTCAATCCTCTTCTTTCCCCTCCCTAGTATTGTATTATCATTTTAGACTTTTCAGATCAGTTGGCAAACTATACTAGGTTGATAGTCTACAAAATGTATAGGGTCAGCACACACCTAATGGGTCAGTAGTGTGGATTTTGCACATTTATAGCCTACTAGGTTGATTGGGTTGACCCAATTGTTTTTCACTACCAACCCCTTACATTTTCCTCAAAAAGTGCATTTTTACAATTTTCTCCCTAATTATTTAAAACCCATTTCCTATCTTGGTTTTTCCTACCCATATAATCTAATTCTGCTTCATTTCAACATCTAGAAATGTTAAAAATTATTTTTTTATATAAAAATACACTTAATTCATTATATTACTCAAAAACCAATGTAAAATTCATAATTGTATACTTGTAGTGCACTTGTTACTACTCCTAGAGCTCCCCCTCATCGAGATTGTCATCTCCTTACCATCCTAGCTCATTTGGTCTCTATATCTCTTTTTATTTCCTTCACAAGTCAAAATAACCAAATTACATCTCTTTCCCCTATTTAAAAACACTTTTCAAAATTCAAAATTCAAAATTCTCAATTATTTTCAGGCAGATTCCATATTAAATCTATATCTTTGTTTCTACTCATCCATTTTTAAAACTATAACATGCATTGGATTCATGATGATGTAGAGAATATTTTCCACTATCATATGCCTATTTTCTAAAAATTTCAATTTTTGGCTATTTTATGCACTAACTTATATAGGTTCACCTAGTTTTCTTGACATTGGATGCCTTCACTTTATCTTGTAGTCTACTTATTTGTCTATAGAATTAAGGTAAGTAAAAGCATGTGTTTTTAAATTCTATCCTTTCTTTTATCTTATTTTTTTCTTAATACACTTTATTTAGCATCAACATTATGTGTTATCATGTTCTATTTCCTGAAACACCATCCTGTGTAATAATTACATGACATGTGATGAGCTTCAAGTGGTAAATTTGTATACACATAACATATTATCAACCTTTTATAGATTAATGACACTTTGTATCTTGTAGGAATCCATCGAGTCTTAGTCTCTCTAAGTGCATACCTTAAGGGGTGCGTCAAGAAAGGGGTGGGTAGAACATTAGTGCTTTATAAGATTGTTGTCCCTTTTACCACTTGCCATATACACACTTGTCTCCTAAAACCATTTACCTTAAGCTTATTCTTCTTATTTGTACCCATTCTAGTCATTTTTTGTGCTTTATCATCCTTGTTATTGCCTTAACCCCCTTTCACCAGTTACCTATACTAGGTCGATTGGGTTGATCTTATGTAATTTTTAGCCTCTAATTACTATACTATATAGGGTCAATAGGGTCGACCCTATACTATTTAGGGAGATTTTTCACTTGGAGTTTTGTTAGACCTTTAGCTAACCTAGATTGAGACCTAGTGATTTACCTCCCAAAAACATATAGGGTCGACTAAGTCGACCTTGTACAATCAACATATTCATAAGGATTTAGGGTAGGATCGACCTATATATACAAGCTCATTTACAATCATTTGAGAATAGATAATCAAAGAAGAATAAGTGCAAATGAACATCTAC
Organism: Torreya grandis; assembly: GCA_037957365.1. Lineage (NCBI taxonomy): Eukaryota > Viridiplantae > Streptophyta > Pinopsida > Cupressales > Taxaceae > Torreya > Torreya grandis. The sequence goes on along the minus strand of JARHVA010001344.1, from coordinate 1,889,908 downwards.
TTATTGACCATTCTACTTGAGGAATAAAACTTAGGGTTCCATACTTTGTTTGGAGATATAGATCTTGTCTTATGGAAAAGTCTTTTGGATGCATAGATAGGTTGTGTAGCCTAGATTTGATTTGTATTTGTTATCCTTACATACCATAAAATTATCTTACAGGTCACATTGGCCAAGGGAGAGATTGAGGCTCAACAAGTTCATTTTCAAAGGTAAGTATTCTTAACTTTATTTCTCCTTTGTAAGGGTAGATAGATAATGCAATTGTGTTTCTCTAACATGCATTAGGATTTTGTATACATTGACATGACTATATGTCTTTGATGTATGTTAAGTTTAGTTTAGTTTATTTCTAAACCCCACTTTGTGCCACAAGATTTGGTAAGCACTAGAATAAATTTACTTTTTTTTTAATTATAATATAGTGAACATTAAACCTAGGACTATTTTAGGGTTGTTTCATGATTGTGTTAGACTGTAGGCTTTGGAATCCTTCCTAGCATGGTTTATTGTGAAAAGTGATCCCCTAATAGGTTCTAGTGGATCCCCATATTGGAAATGCCCATGCTTAATTAATATATTCCCAATCAGAATTATAGGTTTGCTCTATCTTCTTCGAGCCAAGATTGATTTATAAACATGATGCATTTCTAATTACATATACTACCTACTTATAATTTTCTATTTTTTTTAGACAACATAGATAAATTAAATAATTTTCACATTAGGATTTTAATATATTTTATATATAATTTAAATTAGTTCAAAGAATCCCTAGATTCAAAAAACCCTAACCTACCATCCAAACCTATAACAAGGATAAGGAACCTATTACAACTCAAGTTATAAATCCTTCACACCTTGATTATGTGGAATTTAATGATAATGCATCTAAAGATTAAAATTATAACCATGAGAAAGATGAGGTACACATTGAGAATCAAAGCATACTACCTCCACTTAAAGATAATGACATAATTATGAACAAAGATGAGGTATTACAAGGCTTCAAAGATAGAATTTGGGAATATCTCCTTGATCATTCATAGATTCTATAGACCATAATAAAAATCAAGAGTAAGATAAACAATGGTCAATATTAAACCCCTATAGCTAAAAATGTTGTTACACCTCTATTGTGGCCAACTCAACCACCTCAGATAATACAACCCAAGATTATTAATCAACTATTGACCATTTTTACTACAAGTCAAAAATAGGTCAACCCCCTATAGTCAAAATATTATATAGGGGTTTATTATAACATCATAGGTTGTTGCATAGTTATATTTGATGTGATATCATATGTTTTTAAATTTTTTCATGATCTACTTTAGTCCTTATGTTATTTTGAGTTAGTTAGGGTCATTTTAGAGTCATATGTAAATGGTATAGTTTTGAGCGGTGTCCACATGTTCTAGGTTTCTCCTCAATGTCCAATATGTTAGTCCTTATTAGTTATGTTAGTTTATAACTAGATATTGGTAGGTGATAACTAAAAATCAATAGATAGGTTCAAAACCATTTTTATCCCTCATTGCTCTTCTAAGATATGTGGAACCAATCAGTTGAGTGAGTTTGCCACCATGAATAAGCATATATATGTGTTATGGATAAAATCATTGCATCAAAAAAGAGAAGTTACCTAGATTGAATCACTCCATGGTTGAAAAATATTTTTAAAATAAGGTGAAGATGTTTAAAATAAACCATAAGGCTAGAGTGGAGGATGTCAAATTAAAGTCGCAAGAAATAACTGTTTAAGTTCAAAATATCTAAAGGATCCTGAGATAGAATGTAAAGTTTATAAGTGGTGAAATGACATTTAATAAATCTAAGATCAATGAAATGTGGGTGCTTAATAGGTTTATAAAGTCAAAAAGTGACCAGATCAAAGATCAGAGACATGTATTGAGTTGTGTAGATAAGATCAATAATCCACATTCAAATACTGGGACCCAAGATCAAAGGCATGTATTTAATTATGTAGTGGAGATCCAATGGTATGATAAAGGGTAAAAGAGTCAGGATATTAAGATCAAATTCCATTATTCCAAGTGTCACATTTTAACTATACAAGTAAATCAACAGTGTGTATTTGATCTTATATACTAAGATCAATGGCATAAATTTAACTAAGAAACTAAGATCAACAGTGCACATCGAGTCAAAGGTCAAGGAGCTCAGATCAAAAATGAGAATTATAAGTGGAACAAGTGAATTAAATAGATGGGATGATAATAAGATATATAAAAATCATATGGTGATAATAAGTGGCATAATCTTGGATGCCTAGGTCACATATCAACAATCAACATCAAAAGTCAAATCGAAGAGACTCCAAAAGAGATCGATATAATGAATTTGATTGAATTCTAGGGTACACATAATGGATCCACATGTCAAAATGATGATATAAATATTTTAAAATGGAATGAGAAATGTGGAAATGGAATTCCACATAGGCAATCATGTAGGATCAAAGGATATTATAACAAAGCAAACACTTCAGACTCAAACACCACCATTAAAGATCAATTGAGATCAAAGATAAATAATGACTATATATGGTAAATATAAGTGTCTAGAAGATATATAGTATCTAATAAAATCTGTATGATTGTCATATCATATGTTTCAACTCTCCTAATTCAATTTTAAATGCTCAAGAGATGTTATATGATGTAGTTTCACAAAGGCTAGTTGAAGAGTCTGTACACCATTTTGGAAAGTTTGTCATGGTTTATATGGAAACTTGTATTAGGAGAAATTAATGGTATATTTCACATTATATTCCACTAAAATTTAACTAGTTCTCATGCCTTGACATCTGGCATTATGACCTTTCAGCTTCTTTACTTCATTTTTTTCTCTTCCTTCTCTAGTTCTATAAGTAGCTACCATTTTGGTGTTTGTAATCTAATACCACACAATGTATGGTGAAGCCATGATGATTTTGAAATTAAAATTTACCTTATAATAATAAATTAAATCTATTTTTAGTTCATATCTTATCTTGTTAAAGTGTATGAAGATATGTATAGTGAATAGTTAAGTGATATCAATCTATCCTTGCTTTCTCTCAGTCCTTCCATGTTTAATGCAAGTGATTTCATCCTAATAGGTCATATGAAACATAGTTAAGTGTATGAATATGTATTGAGTGTATAATTATCCCTATTATCTATAGTTAAACTATGGTTTTACTTATCTTGGATAGTCTTCATGCATCTCACCTTCATATTGAAACACTAATGCTAGTGCATTCTAAGACTCTTAGGCTAGTGTTATAGGAATTGTTTCTTTGTGAAATAAGTATAATGGTCATGTGGAAGACATCTTGGTGAAGCACCATTTTATAATAGGTTAATTTAATTTAAATTATATCCCTTTTCCCACACAAGCAAATAATTAGCATAGGTGAAAGTACTCCAAGATATATTCAGGGAGCTAGCCCTTAAATCTAGAGGATCACTTCTACCATAGGTACACCCAAATACTTGTAAGTGTTCCCATGTTACCCAAATATATAAGAGGCTTGAACACCATATTATATGGTGAAATATTTTTTGATAATAGTTTTGGCACACCTGATGTGATCCATTGTCTTTAAGATAATTTATCAAGGTGAATGCTGATCTTGACAACATCAGTTACAAATTGGTGTGCTAATCAACATTTGGAAACTCTATCAAGGTAAAATATGGTTCAAGACCATTGTCCTATTATAAATTTTCTCTCATAATTCATGGTTCTCACTAGGTCATCCTCTATTAGAGTGTTTAACCCCATTAATCCACTTATTTAGCCTGAACTTCCCATTGAAGTTCAATATCCTCAGCCTAATATGCCCTTTGGAGAAATAGTAGATTTTTATAAAGAGGAAGAGGTTGAATAAATTGAATATTTTGAAGAGTCTAAAGAAGATATGGATAGAGCTTATGCTTTAATTACCTTTAATATTTAAAATATAATTCATCTTCAAGCATATGATGCCATTCCTCCTAATGCCACAAAAGGTATACCCATATTCAATGGTGAAAGTCATGTTACACCTAATGAACACATTAGAGATGTCTCCCAATTTTGTAGCTTTGATAAAATCACTCAAGACAACATTAATATTATACTCCTTGCCATTTACCTTAGAGAGAAGGTTCTTTATTGGTATAGGACTCTATAAGGTGGATGCATCACATCATGGGATGAGTTTGGAATGTTGTTGATATCAAGGTTTGGGAATGAAAGTGACCATGACTCTCTCATACACCAGCTTAATGTAATCAAAAGAGGCCATAAGAAAGTAATGCATGATTTAAATGAAATGTTTTAAAATACTTGGTATATATTACCTCCTCTCATGAGGCCACCTATGAGTTTTGTCTTCCTTACTTGCCTAAGAGACATTGGTACTAAAATTTCTATCATGCTTCAATCCATAAGGTGTTCCACTCTTATCAAAGCATATGATATTTTTATCAAAGTTGAGAATGGTCTCGTCCAAGATGGAAGATTACCTCTTAAGGTTTATATGCCTCCATTATCTTATACTTTTACTAATACTCCATATGAGGCCCAAATTCCCAATGCCAACACCAAGACTAGAGATATTCCTAAGAAGCCATATAATGCCATGGATAAATATGTAGAGATTCAAATGCTAAGATCTTAACTTATGCGTAACATTCAACTAGGTTCTTATCATAATCCTTACCCTTATCAACAATATTTTGGTCAATAATTTGGGAGAGGAAGAGGTCAAGGGTAGCCTAAAATTAATAGGCCTACCAATGTGCATAACCCCAACTTCACCACCAATCCAAAAGAGATGATACTAGTTCACAATAACTTGGTACAAGGTGAAATTTGGAAAAAAGTCCAATTCATGGATGCAAGTGAAGGTAGAGAGAAATCTCTTGTTTCTCAAGGATGATTTTCTCCTCTCTTATTAACTAAAGATGAATTAATAATGTAGATAAGTGAAGGTGGATAGCCTTAAGGAGAGATCTTCACCAACTTTTTAATTGAGGACATTTTTGTACTTAATAATAGAACTTATGTTATAGACAACATTATAGAAAATAATAAGGCTTTAGGTGATTCTATTAATGTGTCTAAAAGGTCATTTAATCCTCACACAAATCAAGGTATGGCTACAAGGGTGGAAACCTCAAATAACTCTGCACATCTTCCAAATCAAAATGTTGGAAGGACTATTCAAGGAAATCCAACTCCTTAAGTTTCAAGAACTTCCTTGCCTCCAAGAATACAAGAGAAATTTTGTATGGATTATTTAAACATTTTAGTTTCATTGAGGAGTACTAAAACATCCATTTCCCTTTGGGATGTTCTTCATATGCATGGTCAAAAGGAGCTCCTAAAAAAATAGTTATCTACCATCCCTACTAGCATCCCTCCTTCAAATAAAAGTCATAGTAATGTTTTTTTTACAAATTATCATAAAATTATTGTTAAACCATATACTAGGGCTGATAAACCTCCACAATCCTATCTCACTCTCATAGTGTGTGACAAGTTGGTCCATAACTACATAGTTGATAGTGGAGGTTCTACTTCATTCATGCCCAAAGTGGTAGCTAATAAATTTTGCCTAAATTATGAGCCTCATATCAAAGGATTTCTCTAAATATATGGTACACCTTCCAAGATGATAGTATAGATCAAAAACTTGAAGTTTTCATGTATGATTGTCCTAGTTTTCCTATCCTTCAAGATATAGTTATTATTGACCTCCCACCTCACTTTACAATTTTCCTATCAAGGGATTTTAAATCTAAGATAGGTGGCTATATATCAGATTATTGGTATTTCTTGGATTTTAAAATGAGATATGGAACCAAGATGACCATAAGAACTCAACCTCTTGAAAGGTTTCATATTGATCCCTACATTGAGATAATTTCTAATTTAAACTATGTTGTTCATGAAGAGAAGGATTATATTGTAGATGATGGCACTTATTGCAATATTGAAGGACTTTTTTATTTTTTTCTTTATGAATATGGTAATAGTAATTATTATAATTATCCTTATGCATTTATGGAGGAAACTTCTCTAGGAGTATATTGTATACATGAAGAAGGAATATAAACACCTCTACTTGCCAAAGAAGGTGAATATGATGAGATGTGGAAGATGTTTTTTAATGATTAAAGAAGTAGATTTGGTGTAGGACCTGGTGTTATGTTGGTTTCCCCATATAAATATAAATTCTATACTTCATATATATTTGATTTCATTTTTAATTATAATGTGGTTGAGTATGAAGGTTTAATTCATGGCCTTTAATGGGCAAGGAGAAAGGGAATAAGGAACTTATAAGTATATGGAGATAGTGAATTGCTTTTTCATTAGGTTATGAATTTGGTTTCTTCTAATAAAAATTTGATTAATTCATATAATCATAATTCATTTTATTTTCTTTAAGACTTCAATGCATTCAACATATAATCAGTCCCAAGGGAGAAGAATAATCATGCTAATAGACTAGCTACCATAGGAGCTCAATTTGATACTCCAAATACCATAAAATAAGAGGGTAATAAATATAACATTAAGATAATTATTATACCTTATTTAATTTCTAATTAAGTTTCTTATAAAGTCTTTGATAGTGACAAACACATTGCATGCTTCTTGCAAAACAAGGCTGAGTTTTCTTCAATGAATCAAAGGAGACTCCAAGAATAGTTTGTTGATCCTATTGTGTAGCTAAGGAAAAATAATATACCTAAGGGTCTAGTGACCTTATAAATTATATTAAATTATAATGATAAAAATAATAAGCAAAATGTGAGTATGTCTACAAAAGAGGAGAACTATGAAAGAGTCTTGATCTTCAAAGATAAACTCCTCAAACTAGGTAAGGTATGTTCTAAATTAGAGAAACAAGCATTCATTAAGTTGTGTAAAGATTTTAATGATATATTTTATTTTGAATATAATGAACTAAAAATATTTTAACTTATCTTAGAGCACCATGCCATTCAATTGGAACCTAGAGTTAAACCGGTTAGACAAAAACAAAGACCAATAAATCCCAAGGTTAAGCAACTCATGAGGTTAGATCTGACTAAACTCCTTAAATATAAAATAATATTTGATATCAATAATTAAACATGGGTAGCTAACATTGTGCATATTATAAATAATAATTGGGAGATAAGACTTTGTGTGGACTTTAGAGATCTTAATATAGTGTCACTCAAAGATCACTATCCTCTACCTTCAATGGAACATATTTTTCAATTTGTTTTAGGATCTCAATGTTTTTCTATCTTAGATAGATATTAACGTTATAATCATATTATTATGAGTGATTATGATCAATTTAATATAGTATTCACTACTAAATTAGGGAATTTTGCTTATAGAAAGATGCCATTTGGTTTGTCAAATGCTGGTGCTACCTTTCAAAGAGCAATAAACATTGCCTTCAAAGATTTGATCAATGAGATGTTGTTGGTTTATATAGATGATATACAAGTTTTTTATAAAAATTATAATGAACATATGAAACACTTAAGACAAGTTTTTGAAAGATGTATCCAATATGGAGTATCTCTTAATCCAAAAAATGCATCTATGTTATCCATAAAGGTAATCTCTTAGGACACATTATTTCCAAAAATGGTTTGGCTATTGATCCTAAAAGGATAGAGGGTATTTTAGGACTATAATTTCCCTTACATAATAAATTTATCCAAAGTTTATTAGGTAAGATAATTTTTTTAAGGAGATTCATATCTAGTTTTACATCTTTGGTGAAACCTATCACAACCATGCCAAAAAAGAATTAGGTATTTTCATAGACTAAGGAAGGTAAGAACAATTTTGAAGCCATGAAGAAAGAAATTGCACAATATCATACTCTTGTGAATATTTATTTTTCTAAATAATTCATGTTTTATTAATTTTCTAGCCTTGATACTATCTTAACTATGTTAATGCAAATGAATGATGAGGGTGTAGAGTAACCAATTGCATTATTTAGTCAAGGTTTAGAAGATTATAAAATCAAGTATACATTTGTTGAGAATCAAGTCCTTACTATTATAAGAGGACTAAATAGGTTTAGGCATATGGTTTCAAACAATAAAATTCATGTTATGGTCTCTCATCCTAGTATTAAGGAGCTTTTTTTAGCAAAGACCTTATTGAGAAGAGAGCAGGGTAGATCACTAAGGTAATGGAATATGATGTTTATATCAAAGTAATAAATTTTACTATAGGTAAGGGAATTTTATGAACATCTAGATTCAAATATTCATGAATCAAAAGAAGAGGTTTTAATTAATCATGATTTCCCCCAACTAGTTGGTTCCTTGTAAATACAACGTTGGACATAAGATATGATTAGATTTCTTAAAGTGGTGAGTATCCTAATGATATGAGTAGATATCAAATGAGATATTTTATATTACAATATATTCCCTTTTTCCTTGTATATGGTGTGATTTTTATAAGAGATACTAATGGTGTATTATTTAGGTGCATTGATAATGACCAATTTGGAGTGTGGCTTGATAAGTTCCATGATGGAATAGCAGGAGGTCATTTCTCTCCAAGAACCATAGCTACAAAGATCATGAGGGCATGTTATTATTGGCCTAGAATTTTGAAGGACTATCATGATTGGGTGATAAGGTGTGCACAATATGCTTTCTTTATGAGAAAATATAAGCTTGCAAATCTTCCTTTGAAGCCTATGCAAGTGGATCAACCTTTAATGTAACGGGGTCTGGATTTCATTGGCATGATAAATCCACCATAAAGTATTGGTCATAAATGGATACTCACAAAAAATAATTACTTTACGAGGTGGGTTGAGGTAGTAACATTGAAGGAAGTTAATGAGAATTTTGTCTTGGAGTTCTATGAGAGAATCATAACAAGGTTTGGCACTCATACTATTATTTCGGATAATGATCTTACTTTTATGAGTGCTAGGATTATTGATTGGGAAAATAGTGATGGCATATTATTGATTAGTTCATCTAAATATTACCCTTAAGGTAATGGGTTAGCTTAATATAATAACAAGAATCTGATCATAATCATCAAAAGAACCTTAGAGTGTAACTAGAGGGCTTGACACACCAAATTGAAGATAACCTATGAGCTAATAAGATAACTCCCAAAAATTCAGTAGGCAATTATACTTTTGTGCTTATCCATGGAAGAGAGGATAGGTTGTATATCCCTCAATAACTACCTACCTTGGAGTTGGCACATCAATTAGAGTTGATTGAAAACACTCCAATAGAGGTGAGATTGATAACATTAATAGAGCTACAAAAGACTAGATAGAAGGCTCATCAATCTATGGAGCATCACTAAGTATTAATGAAAAGGTTTTTTGACAAGAAGGTAACTCCAATATCTTTTCAAGAAGGTGACATAATATTAAAGTGTGATGAAGATAGAGCAAATCTAAGGAGGCATACCAAATTTGACACCCTATAGAGTAGGCCATATGTCATAATCAAGTGCAAGCAAAGCATTTATTTCTAATTATCAAGGATGAATGGAGAAGAGATACCTATCCCTATGAATGGGATACATTTGAAACCTTGTTATTGAGTATTAAAGGTTAGTATTGTAAATAGTAGATTAGGTCTGTGTTTTATTTTAGTTGTGTTCCCTAAGTGTTCTAGTTGAACACATATGTGTTCTACTTTATGTCTTGTTCTTTTTGTTTTCTATTGTTTGGTGTGTTGATTTAAGGCATTTTATATGTCAAATAAATTTAAATATGACTCCATATCCCAATGGATAGGATTAGGCAACTGGCCATGGCATAAAAAGCATATCACCCTTGAGAAATCACCAAGAATATTAACTATTTTTTACCACAAGTCAAAAATAGGTCAACCCCCTATAGTCAAAATATTATATTAGGGTTTATTATAACATCATAGGGTGTTGCATAGTTTTATTTGATGTTATATCATATTTTTTTAACTTTGGTCATGATCTATTTTAGTCTTTATATTATTTTGAGTCAGTTAGGGGTGATTTTAAAGTCATATACACAAATGGTATAGTTTTGAGGGGTGTCCATGTGTTCCAAGTTCCTCTTCAACATATAATATGTTATTCCTTGTAAGTTATGTTATTTTCTAATTGAATATTGGTAGGTGATAACTAAAAATTAAGAAAATAGATTCAAAACCATTTTGCTCCTTTATTACCCTTCTAAGATAATTGAAACCAGTTACCTGAGTGAGTATACCACCATTAATGAGAATCTAAAGGTGTTATGGAGAATAATATTATGTCAAAAAGATAGATTACCTAGATTAAATCACTTTATGGTTGAAAAATATCATTTGAATAAGGTAAAAACATTTAAAATAAACCATAAGGCTAGAGTAGAGGATGTCAAATTAAAGCTAGAAGAAATATCCCTTTAAATTCAAAATATTTAAAAGATCCTGAGCTTGAATGAAAAAATTCCAAGTGGAGAAAAAAAATTAAATAAAGCTAAGATCAATATCACATGGGTGATTAATAGGATTAAAAATTCAAAAAGTGACCAAATCAAAGATCAATGACACACATTGAGTTGTGTAGATAGGATCAATGATCCACATTCAAATATATCATGGTATGATTGAGTGTCAAAGAGTTAGAAGATGTTGATATTGAATTCCATTATTCCAAGTGTCACATTTTAATTGGGTAATCAAATTAATGACATACATTTGATCTTATAGACTAGGATCAACAACACACATTTAACTAGGTAATTAAGATCAATGGTATACATTGAGTTAAAGGTTAATGAGCTTAGATAAAAATGAGGCTACTAAGTGGCATAAGTACATGAAATAGATGGGGTGATAATATGATCCAAAAAAATCATGCGGTGGTGATAAGTGTCATAATATCAGATGTTTGGGTCATAGATCAACAATCGATATCAAAAGTTAAATCAAAGAGATTCCAAAGGAGATCAACAGAATGAATTCGATTGAATTCTAGGGTAAAAAAAATGGAGCCACCTATCAAAATGATGATAGGAATATTTTAAAATGGAATTAGAAATGTGGTAAGGTAATTCCATATAGGTAACCATGTAGGATCAAAGGATTTTATAGCGAAGCAAGCACTTACAAACTCATACACTGCCATGAAAGCTTAGTCAAGATCCAAGATAAACAATGACTATAGATGGTAAATGCAAGTGTTTATAAGATATATAGTAGATAATAAAATTTCTATGACTATCATATCATATTATTCATTTATCCTAATACATTTTCAAATGATCGAGAGATGATCCATGATGAAGGTAGCTTCATAAAGGCTAGTTGAAGAGTTTTTGCATCATTTTGGAGAGTTTGTCATGGTTTATATAGACACTTATCTTAGGATACATTAATGGTTTATTTCACACTCCATTTATCTACAATTTAATTGGTTCTCATGCCTTGATATGTGGCATTTTGACCTTTGAGCTTCTTTAATTCATTCTTTTCTCTACCTTCTCTAGTTTTATAAGTAGTTTCCTTTTTGACCTTTGTAATATAATACCACACCATATATAGCAAAGCCCAATGGTTTTGACATTGAAATTTTCATTATAGTAATAAATGTAATATATTTTGAGTTAATATCTCATATTTTTAAAGTGTGTGAAGAGATATATGGTGAATAGCTAAGTGATATCAATCTATCCTTGCTTTCTCTCAGTCTTTTCATGTTTAATGTAAGTGATTTCAGCCTAGTAGGTTATATGAAGTGTATTTAAGTGTATGAATCTATCTTAAGTGTATAATGAGCCTTAGTATTTTTAGATGATTTATGGTATTACTTATCTTTGATAGTCTTCATGCATCTCACCTTCATATTGAAACACTAATGCTAGTGCATTCTAGGGCTCTTAGGCTAGTGTTGTAAGCATTGTTTCTTTGTGAAAGAAGCATAATGGTCATGTGGAAGACATATTGGTACATCACCCTTTTAGAATAGTTTTATTTCATATAACTTATATCCCTTTGACCCCATAATAAAATAATTAGCATAGGTAAAAGTACTTCAAGATATATTTAGGGAGCTAGCCCTTAAATCTAGAGGCTCACATCTACCATAGGTACACCCACATACCTAGAAGTGTTTCCATGTTTCCAAAATATAGAAGAGGCTTGAACACCCTCTTCTAAGGTGAAATTTTTTGTGACAACATTAACCATCAGTGATAGATACACCACTTGTGACTAGTTCCTTTGGTCTAGATATACATTCCCATATCTATGAAGTTCTTACTTTGTAGTGGAAGGTATTACATCTTGAGAAGGGATCAACTAGGCCACTACATGCCTCAGATTCCAACATTATGTTTCATACACATTTTTCACATCACATATAAATAAATCCCTTATCATCTAGTTTCATGGCACCCTAGATCACATTATATGATGGCAACGGTGACCCAGAGCATCACCTCAGATCCTTTCACATAGCATGCTTGGACTATGTGTGAAACAATTAAATTTTTATGAAGTTATTTCCATGCAATCTAAAGGATTATTCCCTACATTGGTTCTATGATTTTCAAAATCAATATATCAAGACATTTAATCCTTTATCCAATATGTTCAGAACATACTTCTCTATCAACATCAGTTATAATATATCATATGCACAAGTGGCATAGTTAAATCAAATGTTAAACAAGCCTATCATCGATTATATATTAATATACAAGACAATATATCCAAATTGACTAGCCCCATGGTAGACAAAGAGATTTAAGATATATTTAAATATAGTCTATTACCAACACTACATGAATCTATCTTATTCAATAAGTTTTCCACACTTACTAATATGTGCCACATAGTCAAGGAAAGAGAGGTTAAGATTTTATCAATGGGAAACTAAAATACACAAATGGATCAAAATCAACTATTAAGAGTTAAAAAAACCTCCATAAAATGTAAGTGACACCAAAATCAAAAGTAATCAAAAGGCCACAATCAACACAGCTTCTAAGCCTTCACCTAGATTGGTTATATTCATTCCTTAATGTAGAGCCTTCACTAATCTTACAGAATCACCAGCATGGGTTTTAAAAAAACTATTACAATGCAATGCCATATCTCTCCCTTAAATTAAATAGGTTGATATGACACAACCTCTTCCAAATATTTATGATTCAAATGCATTCTATGAGTATCACAAGTCCCCATACCATAAAACAAATAGATACATTATCCTAAAGCACAAGATACATGATCTCATTGAATCTAACATTATTAATGTGGGCATACCTATAGAGGCATAAAAATAATAAAAAATAGAAGCTAAGGCAATCAAGATATTTTCATATCCTTTCCCAAAGCATATAACAAATGAGGCATGGGGAACATCAAGTGTTAGGCACATCCACTACCAAATTCCTATCACATACTTACAAAGGAGACACATCCATTACATAATATTTTTAGCATATATCACACTATAGTTCCACCTAAACCACTCATCACAATTTTATATCAAAATATTTTGGATGATGACATAGATATACATGCACTCTTCATATGAGCATACATAGACTACCATCTTATTCACAATGTTATGGTTGATAATGGGTCAAGCATAAGAATGTGTACCATGACACTCTTAAAATAATCTGGATACATAGAGTGGGATATATTCACCATATATGTAGGTATTAGTGATTTTAATGGCCATGTTTAGAGATCCATTAGGGAGATTGCGATTCCATTACAAATTGGACCAACACACATAACCACCCAATTCTTAGTATTACCGAGTGCATGTGCATTTGATATATTACTATGTAGGCCATGGTTACAGAAGATCTAAGCCATCCCATATATAATACACTTATGCCTAAAGTATATACATGATAATCAAGTGTTTATGGTTGAGGTTGTCCCATATGAGTATCCTCTATCCATCCCATAGGCAATTCTAGAATTATTTATAGTTGTATATCTAACATAGACAATAATTATAGTTTCATCACCATTACCAAATATTACATGGTTATCAATTATAACATAGTGTATAAATATTAAGAATACATAATAGTTTTCAACAGAGTCCTCAAACCATACCAGGTTTACTCCTATGATATCTACATGTATGCATGATATTCATTACAAACCATTATTAGAGAGACCCATGTATCAACAATATGTTACATATTCAAGAGGACCTTTCTCTTCTCAATTTACACTGAGATTATTTTTATTGGGATCTAGTGGTTCTCAGCATAGGGATCCGACATCACCTATATCTTCTACTTATACTAAATGGGTCCCTAATACCCCTATAGTTTATAAGTCATCATATTCAGTGCTAAAACATCATAAGTTCACTACACAAGTAGCTTTAGACTCAGATTATATAACACAACAGATCATAGGCTCATAGTTTCCATTTTAGACCATGCATAAAATCACATTTCCCCTATTCGACATAGGTCACAGTGATAATGAGTCTCCTATGAGACTCATTGGCTATTATGGTTCCTACCCTTGTACATAATTACTTTTATCTCTCACTCCTTATACATAGTTTATTTTCATTTTCTTGTACATAGCTTATACTTAGAAAACAAAAAAATAATATAGCATTCAAGATACAAAAACATTCAAATATTTAAAAAACACAAAATTTTATAAATTATATACATTGCTATGTTTACATTTATACTACATGAAAGATATTGCATATTGATAACTATCCTCATATAGTCAAATTTATCATACACATATGCTTCATTTATTCTTTTCAATTTATTAAAAATTACATACAACACTCTGATCCACTAAACTAATCTAGACTTACTATCATCTAACCACTAGGGGCATATACACCAATAGAGGTTTATTCATTTGATACATCTTCCCACTTGGGGGAATCTCATACATAGTGATACTACTAGGTTTTATTTTTACCTACTATAAATTCTAGTTTACACATTGATTGATGTTGATCATTGTTACTCGTTACTCAAATATTTTGTTGACTATCAGTAGTTAGACTTAGTATATATGCATCCTCGCATCTCCATAGATTTGTACCACATGGTTATACATGTTTTCATTTCTATTTTTCCTAGATTATAATTGATTGTGTTCCTATACTTCTTCCATATTCAAGGGCATTTGAATATGCCATTTTTATTTAGATCTATGCCACTTATTTGTTTGTATACCTTAGAAAAGTGACCATTTATTTTGTGTGTGATTTTATTCTTCTACTTGTGGACATTTAAACATGCCCTTATATTTGGGTCTAAGCTAAATTACTTGTTACTTATATATGTGGACATTTGAACACATCGTTATATGTTTTCATTCTTAGATTTAGTGACATGTGCCCATGTCCCTTGTATTATGGCTCCTTGGCATATATTTTGAATGCATTATGTGTCTATATGTACGCTTCCTTGTATTCTTCTTCACCATGACACTTTTATTTTCTTGTTACACATGCACCATGTTTCAATTCCATGAGGGACCTCATGTATCTACCCTTCTTAATTGGGTGTTGTGATGGGCATCATGCCCCATCCTCCTTGGTAGTAACTCATATTTTTTGTTATACATTGATTACATCTATCTTGACAACCTTATGTAATGTTATAAATACAACATACATCTTACATTACCTTTTTATGCTCAGATTCATTTAAATTTTGATGTTATGTTTGTACATTATATTATAATATTTTGCACATGATTTAACTAACAAATTTTGTAGAGCTACTTCTTTAGAGGGAAATTCTTACATAAATTTCACAACTACCCTCAAAATAGGGGGAATTTATAGGATTTTGTCATAGAGATCAAGATCCTACTTCGTATTCATAGATAAATTTTAGCACACAAGCTCATTTTTAAAAATCAAACATAGGTTAGACATGAGAAAAAATAGAGACTCAGACAATAGTTTAGATCACCCAACTTTTAGACCAATAAAATATTATCACCATGGGGTAAGTCTATCCACTATAGGGTTATACTATTTAGTATCCCTAACTTCAAGATAGTGTGGATCATTTAGATCAGTACACTAAGTATAGTACAAATTTGTATAAATATAGTCACAAGTTTGATAGTTATGTTTAGATTTTTCTTAACTACATTCATTAAAAATTAGTTCATATGAATTGCTCAAATTTGTTGGTATCATGTTTAACATGATCACTCAATTACATAGATTTAGTTATTATATACTCAATTTAAATTCAATATACTTAGATACCACATTGGGGGCATGTGTACGACACATAATTTCCATATACTCAGTTACACACAAGTTGATCATATGGAATATAAAAATCCATGTCATTATCTACATTGTATACACTTTCTATCACATTTTAGGTTATCACCATATTCATGCCTTACTCCATCTACAGTTGTTGGTATTCCTAAGTGGCCTAAAGTTGCCTAATATACCTATGTGGCTATAAAGCTAACATACACAATTAGATTTACTCAGTTAGATACTTTCATTACTTTACATAGTTTAGTTATAGATTCATATACTTCACACAAGAGGTCAATAATGGAGTAATGGCCTACTTGAGTTCTTGGGCCACCCATATGAGAGGGTTAAACACACTTACAATCTTATCCAATCTATTT
Organism: Torreya grandis; assembly: GCA_037957365.1. Classification (NCBI taxonomy): domain Eukaryota; kingdom Viridiplantae; phylum Streptophyta; class Pinopsida; order Cupressales; family Taxaceae; genus Torreya; species Torreya grandis. The sequence continues at coordinate 1,873,253 of JARHVA010001344.1, read as the reverse complement.
ATAGATCAAGATCCACCAAAAAGGGGTGGGAAATGATAGAGTCAAAACAAGATTGAGTTCTTAAGCCACCCATATGAGGATTGAGAAATCCATTAGCTTGGTCCAAGATATTCAATTATATGATCATTATGTACACTCACACACATAGCTTATCACTATAGTCATGCATTGGTTCATGCACCCAATGAGGTGTATTCATTCCTTTCCTCTCTCTTTCCTTAGTTAATTTATTTTAGCATAGTCTTTTGATTTTGATGATCTCTTAAGTAAGGACTAATTTTTGCATGTTTCATTGTAGTACATTGCTTTGGATCATATTTTACATATGCAGACCTAGATTCTCATATTCAAACTAAGATATGCAGGCTTCACTTCTGAGGTAAGTCTAAGTATGCTTATTTTTAATTTATACTAATCATTTCACTTTGTTTCATTATTAGGATAAGGTGGGGGGGAATGTAATCATCTAAAAGTGGTAATTGGATACTAAAATTGTTGTTTGAGTTAAACTATTCTTAACTTAGCCCTATACCTATCCTAGATCCTTAGACACATGTTTTCAATCATTGTATAGACCATACTCACCTATAGTCAACCAAAACACAATACTAGGACCACCTTCTTAGATCGTAACCCAAATTTCTTAGTAGTTTACCAAGTGGACATTAGCACCACATTTGGGACACTACAACCACATACCGCTAGTGTCCCAAACTGAGCACTACTATCCTTATCCCTAACTCTTCACAATATATACTTGTTCAAATGTGCACCCCTCCTAAGATAAGCCTAAGCATACTATATATATCTATAAATAAAATTCTAATTAACCTCTATTCACTAGATGTAAAATAGATGCAAAAGCACATTCAACCCAAAGACAAGTTGAGTAAAATTAAGTTATTTAATCCCTATTCTACATCAGCCCTAATCCCAAATTTCAAAGATTTAAAAGCTCAATCACATTCAAGGCATCTAATTCCACTCTCATTTTATCATTAACTTGCACTTACGTCAAGCACTATGTGGGAGAACTACATTGGGTTTGATCCCTCTTCAAAATAATGGTTTGTAGGCAGCTCTCTTCACACTGGGGTGTTGAACATGTCCAACTTATATTAATAATGAACACATAAATATTTATCATGTCATACTTATAAGAATGATTAGAGTTTTCACATAAATCATATTTTTCATGCACAACATAGATCCTAGGTTTCATGCATATGAGAACAAGACCTAAAAACATAGGCACAATTGCTCCCAAAAAATAAGAAAAGTCCTACAAAAGGGACACTGGAACCATTTTGAGGACACTACAGTAACATGTCACTACTATCCATATGGGAAGATATTGTCTAGTGTTAAAATAGATTCTATAATCTTATTGATGACACTTAGACTTATCTATAACTCAATTTTTAGAACCCAAATCATCCATGATAGTCACTTTTCAAATAAGTCTATATCTATGCCTATTTATTGTTTGGAAATTCAAAGAAGGTCGAATCCATGACAAATTAGTTCTTAATTATTGAAATTTATTTAACTAATTTAGACATCTTATCCCTTTATTCAAAACATAGGATTTGCATAATTAAACTCTAAAAATTTAAATCAGTTGCTTATTTGAACATTTGATTATGTTTCATTTATTATGGCATCCATGCCTTTTACTTTCTATTTGAAAATTTTGATATGTCACTCTATGTTATATGTGGACATTTAAATATGCCATTTATATGTTTTGTGAAAAAATTACTAAGCCATGTCCCTTTGATTGTGTGACATTTTAACATGCCACTTATATGGGGTCTCCTTAGACCATTTCCTATTGTTTTGATTTTGAGTGCTCTTGAGTATGTGTTTTATTGGTTGATAAGTTTGTATTATTAGTCTCTAGACATTATCATGATATTTATCATGCTTATTATGACTTGTTGTGATCACTTATTGTGTACCTTAATGTAATATCTACCTAGACATATTACTCCTATATGCTAAATGATCCATACATAACTCATACAGTTATATTATCCTTTTGAGGTAAGGTAACTCCCAAATTCTACTTCCCCTCACCTTAAAGGGGTGGTGATATTAGAGGGGGTATATCATAGAGGCATGACTTCCACACTTTCACAGTTCTATACTACAGTGGGGGAATGTCAAAAAGGCATGACCTTCACACTTATTTAATGTTCAACATTTCTAGATTACAATGTGGCATGTCATGAAGAACATGTTCTTTACATTTACACATGTTCTTATATTCTCCAAATTTAATGGGGATATGTTATAGAAACATGTTCTCCACACTTTCACTAATTTAAAATTTACTATATTTCACAATTATATGATTCAGACATATATTTGTGGCAACATTATATATACTAATATTACTATAAATTCCAAATTTCAGCTTGAGACATATATGAGATGCATACGCCATGCAAAAGTCACCTAAAATTATAAAATAAAATAAATTTATAAATTTAAAATATTTTTATGGACTGTTAGTATTCCTATGATGGGTGGTTATAGAATCTTATTGGACCAATCTATTATAATAGTTAGTTCACCTTTTGGAATGTTGAGTTAATTAAATCACTCAATCTTACCAAATTTATAAGTTATATTTGATTAAATTGTATAAATTTACTCTCACCATATATATGTTGTGAGTTGATTAAATCACTCACACTCACTGGATCATGCACATATTTGGGTTGCATGATTGAGATGAAACAATCTCAATAAATATGTTACAATTCACCTTTACACCAAGGTTGGGGTATGTGTCCTCATATATATATATATATATATATATATATATATATATATATATATATATGAACTTTTAGGGTCAAAATTTTCCAAATCTCAGCTTCAATTATTCATAATGAGGTATCCTTTTAAATCAAATTTATAAAAGGCAAGATGGTTGCATTAACACACACAAGTGTAATCCTAACTTTACTCTTGTTGATTTCAAGCATTTAAAAATATTTTAATTTAAAATTTCATACACTAATTATATACTATATCATGTTCTTAATTACATGTTAGTCACCAAAAAATCACTCAAGTTGAGCTCACACAAATACAAGGTGTGTTAAACACACCCAGGTATGCATTTATTTCATTTAAACTAACAATTCCATCACTAGATTAAATGGGGGGTAAATATAGATACTAAAATATGATTTATGTAGTACCTGAGTCTTGTATACTTGGTAAATACCTATCATGATTGTACCTTTCACTTCTAGACTTGCCTATTATCAAAAGGTTCATGTTCACTATCTCCTTATGCCAAGTTACTTGTCTCTTAGTCTAACCATTATTATTCTGATGCCTAGAAATTCTATACTATGCAAAAGGATCTAAACCTGATTACTATCCTTCACTACTAGTTTTTGTTGGAGATTTATCATGTTGATGTTATGGAGGTGTCATGGAGGTGTCATGTTGAGTGCACGACAAGCCTTGACAGTCTATATGATAATGAAAAAGTGTGCAATGTATCTATTCTTGTATGCTTGAAGGTGGCTTGGTTGATCTTTAGTATTGACATAGCTTGAAAGGTTTAGGGATGAGTATGGAGGTTTTAACATGTGCAAGGGGTCTTATAAGGTTTTATCTATGCTTAGATAGCTTGTATGCACAAGTGGAATTCATATGGTTGATCATAGTTTTCATCTATATACTTTGGGTCTAGTGGCATAAAATTTGATTTCATAGTTTGATGACATCACCATTGCCATGTGGGAAAGAGTCAAGGGGAGTTGTTCATATGGTTGTGATCAATGTAGTCCTTAGTTTTTATGTACCAAATATTAAGTCATGCAACAAAGTTTAGTCAAATATATGAGGGTGCAAAGTTGGCTTCTTAACTAGATTTCATTTTTTCCCCACACATAGCCAAAAAAATTAGATTCACCAGAAAGAGATATGTAAACATGTTGATGAGGTTAGTATTCACACACGTGGACATTTAAGGAGAAGGTGGTCATATGGGTTTGTCCATTCTTTGACCTAGTTTATTTTTTCTAATTTTTAGATCATGTGATGCAACACATCAAAAGATATGTATATGAAAATTTGGGCTCCTAGGCAAATTAACTATGTTTTCCCATACTTAGCCAATTTTGTAGTGTGGCAAAAAGAGCTGAGTGAGAATTTTGTTGGTGTTATATCTTGCACATGTGAAAGTGTCAAGAGAAAATAATAATATTTGTTTGTTCAATTTTGAGCATAGATCATTGATGATAAATTTGATATCATCAACTAAAGTGTGATAGAAGTTATGGTTACTCAAATTTGGCCTCTCAGGAAAATTTGGACATGGTTGGCTCTGTGATAGAAGTTTATGATAAGGCATGTCAATGATTTTATATATCACATGCACGAGAGTTCTAATAGAAGTGGATCACATGGTTAGACTCTCCTATGTAAGGAGATCATTTGGTCTAAATTTGAGATCTTGCATCAAAACACATAAATTTTTATTGAGGTACAAAAATGGATACTCATGCATATTGAAAGGGTCCAAATATGTTAAAGATCGAACAAGATCAATGGTGTGTAATTAGTCCAAGGAGTCAAGAGGAAGTGAGATTAGGATAGATGGATGAATTTTAATGTCTAAGTAAATGTACAAGATAATGATCCAATGGTGAGTGAGAGTTCATATAGTTTGATCTATGGTGAACATTGATTTTTATAGTCTTGACTGATCCATAGAGATCCATGGAGTGCATTGAGTCAAAGTTCCCAGATTACATAAGATAAGGCAAATGTGATAGTTGTTTAATGATTGGATTTAGAATTCTATGTATTAAAGCTTGGACAAAATTGACATTGTGATATTGATCTTGAGCTGAGAGTCCATGAGATTTTAGCATTGTGTTCAAAGGTTAACTGTGATCATTGCTATTCAAATATTTGAATTTTACATAAGAAAAACTAGAACTCTATTTTTTTGACCATATATTTTGATAGAAGATGAATTTTCTCATAAATTTAAAATAAAATTTTTAGAGGACTCCAAGGTGCATCTAAAAATATATATTTTAAGATATGAAAGTGCATACAAACATAGTTATGAAGCTCCAAAGTTGACTATGTTTTTGTATATGTTCTATAAGTGACCCAAGAAGGATATTAAAGCTTGTGTTGGTGTTGTTTTGATGTCTCATGATGAATTATATATTTTTACATTTTTTAGACTCCATGAGAATGATAGGTGTGGATTTTAGATGTGTGATCAATCTATCTTAAGTATGAACAATGCTTAAAAAGTTGACTATGTGTTCTTTGATGGTGACTATGTGCATAAGGTTTGTGTTTGAGTTGTTTGATGATTTATAGATGTGAGATAAGTTGAATATGATCATTTGAAGATGTTTAAGGGGAGAAAAGGAGTGGACCCATGTATTTTAAATTAGTCCTATGTTCTTGTTTTGATCGAAGGTGAGCTAAATGGGTGAATAGGTCTCCATGAGACCTATAAGAGCTACATGTTCCTTATTAAAAGGTGTAGCTACTTAAGGGTGACCCATAGATTCTATGGCTCACCTATGTATATTATAGTTGTCTTAAGGGTTAATACATGCCTAATGGCTGACCAAGATGGTGTTGATCAAGATTGCTCTATAAATAGTATAACCAAAGATGATGGGTTCTAGACTTGTAAGTGAGAGATTAAGAAGTGATTGGAGAGAGGCTTGTGTGTGTTTTTTTGGAGAGAAGGAGGGGTATAGTAATCTAAGGATGTGTTGAAGATTAGATTAGTTTAAGGACTATTTGTATGAACTGTAGGTCATAATTCTATTGGCAAAATATTGCACTTATAGATTGAGAGTGAGTGAAGGTGAAGAGAGATAAGATGAGGTCCATAATTAGTGTTTTTGACATCAATTTAGAGGTGTAAGTGTTTTCATAGGTTTTGTGGTAGCTCAATATCTAACGTGGTTTTAGCCTCCTCGTAAGGTAATACTTGACAAAAGGTCTAGTTGTTGTTATAGCTCAGTGAGACAGATGTAGTATCACCTTATGGGATTGGAGTCTCACTAAATAGGGAGTGTAGTTCCTTGATCAGTTGTATTTGGAATAAATTGGATCTTATTTTTATAGGATAGTAGTCTAATTACAAGTTCCAGTGGGTTTTATTACATTGTGATTGATCTTGCATTGTCTCTCTTACTCATTACTATGAATGTTATTTATGCTTCATGAATGCTTGTGGTAGTTGATTAAGTATTTTTAAAGATCAAAATTAAAGTTGGATTATTTGGAATCATTGATTCACCCCCTCCCTCTCAGTGATTATGCCACTAATAATTGGTATCAGAATGAGGTCCTTTGGTAAAATCTTGATAACTTGAAGGTGATCTAAGGTACAATAACTATTTAGAATGTGCAAGGTGGTTTCTCTACTAAGCAAGCATCAATGTTCAATGGATCCAATTATGCATTTTGGAGTGCTAGGATGAATACCTACATTATGTCCCTAGGGTTTGATGTATGGAAATATATTCTAGATGGTTATACCACTCTTATTATTCCTCCATCTAGTGTTGTAGACAAGAAGCTATTTGAGATAAACTCTAAGGCAATGAATGCAATCACTTATGTTCTTACATAAACTAAGTTCACCAAAGTAATTATTTGAAAAATTGACAAGGAAATATGGGATAAATTGAAGACTATTTTTGATGGAGATTCAAAGGTTAAGATTGCTAATTTGTGGACTTATAGAAGGCAATTTGAAAGTCTCAAGATGAATGAAAAAGATACTGTAGCATCCTTTCTACAGAGAGTTGATGAGATTGTGAATATCATCAGAGACCTTGGAGAGAAACTTGAAGAGACTAATGTTGTTCAAAAGTTATTAAGGTTGTTATCCCCAAAGTTTGATCTAAAAGTATCTATTATAGAATAGAGGCATGACCTTACTCAGTTAAAGATGGATCAATTGTATGACACCCTTTATTTCCTATGAGATGAAGAAGAACGATGATATACCACTAAATAAGGAATCTACATTTAAGACAAAAATGAAGCCTAAAAATAAGTTACAAGATAATAAATACAAAGAGGATGACATATCTAACATTAATGATGATGAACTAATAAATTTGATTACTAATACATTCAACACTAGCTCAAGAAAGTATAAGGGTAAACTACCCTTCAAATGTTTTAACTATGAAGAGATATGACATTTTCATATGAAATGCCCTCATAAGCATGATAATAAAGATGATGAAGAGCATGATGAAGAACAAGATGAATATAAGAATACATATAGGAAGAAAGTATTTAGAAAGTATAAAAACAAGAATATATCCTTCAAGAACAAGAAGAGTCTTTACACTAAATAAGATTGTATCTCATCAAATGAGAGAGAAGACAGTGAATCAAGTTTTGATCATGAAGATGATGGTCTTGTTAAATATGAATCCCTATTCATGGTTGAAGAAGGAAGTTGATCACATCACAAGGAGGCTACTTGGAGTGATTCAGATGATGATGAAGATGAGGTGGACTATGAAACTATTTTGATGAATGCTCTTGAAAAATTGAAGATTGAGAAGAAGATTAATAGGAATATAAAATATAAGCTCAAGGAATATGAGGAGAAATTTAGTGTATATGAGGTAATATTAAATTAATATTCCAAGGAGCATGAAGATATGACCAAGCATCTTATTTTTCAATTAGAAATTTTGTCTACAAGCCTAAAAGCTAAATAACATGATTGTTCAAGGTATGTTTCTAAAAATGAATCTTTGAAATCTAAGCTAGAAAAGACAAGTAAGGTGAAGAAATTTTTAAGATTTGAAAATAGATCATTTGATCTAGATAATATTTTGAGTGGTCAAAAGCATGATAGGGATAGAAATAGTCTTGGATATGAATAAAAATAGAATATTGTAACTCAAGACAAGATGAAGTCTAATGTGAACTAGGATAATCATACCTTGAAGAAAAATCATTAGACAAGGAATGAAGGTGTTGGCAGAGTAAAGACAAATCAGATTAGAAAAATAAATGCCATGAGGTATGCAAGATTTAATGGTTACTATTTTACATGGAATCAATTTGGTCATAGGGCTAGAGAGTTCAAGAGACATGTTAGAAATTAATTTACATGGGACTATGATAGGGGTTATTAGTCAAAATATGTGAATAGAATCAAGTGTTTTAATTGTCTTGATGTGGGACACTTTCCAAACAATTATACACATAATATTAGACCAGGTGAGTCCTCTTAAAAAAGGGGAGGTTGTTTTTTTTGTCATGACATAAGACACATTGCAAATTTATATCCAATTAAGGTAAGGCAAGATACATTTCTTGCATAAGGTATGGTGTGTTATAATTATGAACATAGAGGTCACATCTCTAGGTTTTACAAGCAGAAGCCTACAAGATAGAGTAGATTTAATTAGGCTCCTAGAGTTCAAGAAAGAAGGAAAGTTAACATATGGAAGCCAAAGGTGAAAAATGTGAGTCATGATGAGACTACAGGTCCAAGTCATTAGTTTGCTATGGTGGAGAATGCTTTAGTAGTTGAATAGTATTAAGAGGTCTCATTGTTTGCTCATGTTGAGAATAAAGAGATCAATCTCAAAGAGAAGACCAAGGTGTTGATTAAGGCTAGTTCTAAGGTATGTATGGATCCAAGTGAACATCCTAATGTTGTTAAGCATGTATCATGTAAAGAACATCAATTGTATGTGCCTAATGATGAGGTTTTAAGTTACAAGTAAGATTATCTAGATGAAAAAGCATGTAATGAATCTATGTTATCTCTATGTATTATCAATATAATTCTATAAGAAAAAGAGAATGTTATAGTGGTTGAGAAAGTTATTTCTCCTAAGCCAAAGAAAAATAATAATAAATACAAATATCAAATGAGCAAAGAGGAGATGGAAGTGTTTCTACTCATTTTTTCTATTTAATATTTAGAAGAAATAAGAAACTAAGATTAATGGTCAGGGGTTTGTATGTACCTGGATGAAGTTACACAGCATATCCAAATGATTAAAGGAGATCCTCTTTGGTTGTGGAGAATGACACCTGTAGATAAGAAAGACTTAAACAAAGAAAATGTTAGATAGATATATGGTGGACTGCCAAGCACATGCTCGGTCCCAGAAGTGTAAAGACTTCTTGGAGGGATGACAGTCCACTAGTTGATAAAAAGAATGTCAGATAAAGAGAAATAATGAAAGACTATGAAATAAAAAGTAGACAATGCGTACCTGTATTCTACTATAAGTCTCCCACAGTCATTGACATCGATAGTTCTGTCAACATCGATTGGTCAAGGTTGCCGATGTCGGTTAGTCTGTCGACGTCGGTAGGGGCAATGGTCCTTGGATGGGTCTGAGGGTTATGTTCATGGTTGATAGAAGGGTTTGGGAGTTAAAAGGGTCTATGCAGGGTTACAGGGAAGTCAATAAGGTCTTAAGAGGGAGTCAGGTAGAGGACAGGTTGTCAAAAAGGGTAAGGGTAAGAGGATGGCTTTTCAACCTCTCCAAGAAGACAGTCGGGTTGGGTCTAGTTGATTGTATTTAGAAATAGTAAATGGAAACCAATTACTAACATATTCCAAATTACTAAAATGAAAGGCAAAAGAATACTTAGCTCTTGCTTGATGAAGAACTAGAGGTGTTGTGACATCCCTGTTGTGGCTAATGATGAAGTTCTTGTGCAATGTTCTAATTCAATCTGGAGTCATTTACGTAGAGTCTTTGTGGCCAAGGGAGCATTAGTTCAAGTCTGATGCTTGGTGATGTCTCAGAGTTTGAGAGGAAGAGAGAAAACTAGATCTGAGTGAGAGAGAACGACCAGTATGAGTCCTAGAGTGATTCCAGTGTCTAAGAGCCCCTAACTCAATGTTAAAAGTCTGTTTATGTAACCGACGTCGGTGGTTCCACCAGTGTCGGTTGACATTTGACCGATGTCGATAGTTGAAGAATGAGTAAAAGGGCTAAGAAGCCCATTCTCCATTTTCCAAGTGTTTTTGTCGTTGGTGAACAGTCAAATGGCAGGGTTATTATGCACGAGGGTTAGTTAGGAGGTTAGGAAGGAGTGAGAATAGGTCTTAGGTAGATGACTTAGTCTCAAGATGAGTCATAGGGTGGGAAATGGTCCAAGGCAAGGTGTCCAGATGAGGTCATAATTTAAAATAAGTTATTTATTTTAAATTAATAAGATGTGTAAGGGATCAAGGGGGAGTAAGGGGTAGACACAATTTAGGTGTCTACATTTGCCCCTTTCTGTCTTATTGGTTGTTCTGATGAACTACAAGACAAAAATAAGAGTAAGTTGCCCCAAGTATGAGACGAGGTTGTTTTTGTCTTGTTGGTTGTTCTGATAAACTACAAGACAAAAATAAGAGTTGTTGCCCCAAGTATGAGACGAGGTCATTTTTGTCCTGTTGGTTGTTCTGATAAACTGCAAGACAAAAATAAGAGTTGTTGCCCCAATTATGGGATGAGGTATTCCCCCTAAAAGCAGGAGTTGAGGGAAGGTAACCTGATATCAGGTGCCAATTTGATAGGGCAGTGGATGGATATGGTGAAGTTTAAGTGTGAACGCTGCAATAGTTGTGATTGCATGTATACCACTTCACATGATAGGTAGGTTAAATTGTCACATGTAGGGTCGAGGAGTGATAAAATCAAAGTAACTGGTCCCCAACATTTAGTCATAGCTGATTGGGTTAAACGATCAAAGCTATAGCTCTAATGGTCATCATGTTCCAAGTATCCTAGGCTCAAGAAGTGTTCTTGGAAAACACAAAAATGTCACAAGTAGTGGGGATCAACTTGGGTGCGATCCAATACTTGTGAGGGTCATAATGTGAGGTGCACACAATTTTGCTAACTATTCATGAGGTTGCATACATGCAATCAAAACAACTAAAGTAGAGTTGTCTCAAAAGAGGTTATGGTCTGAGGAGATAGTTGCGATCTCTAAAGTGGTTGGTCAAGTCGGGTTGAGATATAAGTGATCTCAAATGTTGTTTATTGTGGTCCAAGAGATTTGTGTGATCTCCAATATGCCCCATGATAAGTCGAAGGTGACTTCTACAGTGTCAGGGCTAGGTGATTGGGCATGATTTTAGACTAGGTTTAGTCATGGTTAAAGGTTATATGGCTGGTCCATCAGGTTGACAAATGAATGAATGTGGTTGAGCTAACCCCAAAAGATGTCATGTCATCTAAGTGCTGCCTACATAGCCCCTATTTTAAGGGCCTTAGGCTGATGTAGTTCTCCCCAAAAGGGAAGAATAAATTAGGTTATGGACTAGGTTTGATTAGATTAAGTCATTGTTAAAGGGTAAATGGTTTATCCATCAAGTAGACAAACAAATGAATGTGTCTGAGCTAACCTCAGAAGACTTGGTGTCATCTAAGTGCTACTTACATTGCCCCTGTTGTAAGGGCCTAAAGGCAATGTAGTTCTCACAAAAAGGGAGGAAGGGTCAAAGATGTTGATAGGTTGTTTGGTCATGTTAATGTTGCCAACATTTCCCATGTGTGTGATGGTACATGCTTGAAATGATGAAGGGTATGATGATGTTACAGCCTTTTCCATATTATGTGATGGTGTATTCTGTAACATTGGTTATGTATGGTTTTTCATCCCTAGCAATTTTCCATATTGGTGATGGTGTATGCTAAAAATGAAATGAGTATGATGTTATAGCCTTTTCCATATTGTGTGATGGTGTATTCTATAACATTGGTTATGTGGTTTTTCATCCCTAGCAATTTTCCATTTTGGTGATGGATGTATGCTAAAAAAGAAATGAATGTATTTATGCTTCAGCAGGTTTCCATATTGTTGATGGTATATGCTTGACATAAATTGTGTTTGGGTGATAGTTTCCATGTGTATTGTTTTCCATAGAAACTAGTTTAAATGGGCCATGATAATGTTAGTGGTCTAAAAAAGGTTTGGTTTGGTTTGGTTAGGTCTGGTTTGGTCTGGTTAGATAATGATTTAGTTGTATGTGACGAAGATGTAAGAAGTGAAAGGTGTGTTGCTCTTTCATTGACAAGGACTATAATGATGACATAGATAAGGTTTTTGGAAACAAAAGCCCCATTCATGCATTACATCGTTGACCGTTGGTTTGTGTTAGAGAAGTATTCAAATCACTTGACATTGAGTGAGCTCAAAATCCCTTGAGTATATTGGGGTGATAAGTTTGATTATGTGATATGTCAGGATAGCGTCACCCCTTTTAAGTAGGGATAACTTTGCCCCTTTTATAGGTAACCCTGAGAACAACTATAGACAAGTCCATGACTTAATGGTTTGTTAGTCATCATTTTTTTTATGGTAGCAGACTGATCAATGCAAGAAGTCTACTTAGGGATATTGTTGTGTTTTGTGGTCATGAGGTGCAGTGTATGTAGCAAAATTTGGTCATAGCCATCCTTCAAGGGAGTGATCTATATTCTAATTTGTATGGTTGAATGTCTTTGAATAGCTATCCTTTAAGGGAACAGTCTATTAATTACAACAATTATGCAGCTGTCCTTCAAGGGAGTAGTCTACACTTATAGTTTATGAACTTTTGGTAGGCATTCCAGTTGTATGTTTTTATTTTTGACTAAATTTTTGGTCATGGACTTGACTATAGAGGTTTAGAGGGTTTCCATTTTATTAGGACAAAGCATTCATGCTTGACAAAAGGGTTAACTAATGTTGGGAAAAAGGGTTGAAAGGAATAGGAATGACGATGATGGGAATTGCTCAAGGGATGAGCTCAAGTTAAATGTCAAGTGAATGATTACTTGACTAACAGTAGAATGGTCATAGATGTAAGGCATTAAAGGGCTCAAGTTTTGGTCAGCCTTCGAGAGAAGACATACGATAAGTCCCTGATCCATGCTTGTGTGTTGATGTAAGGTCTGAGTCAATTAGGAGCAAACTTGCCTCATTTGCTTCATTCCAAATTGGTCACATGTTGGTCATTATTGTAGGCAAGTTTTGGTTGATGTTGGTTGTGAAGTCAGTTAGTATGATGTTGGTTAGTATGTTTTTGGCATTTGGTATAATGCCAAACATAGTTATTGTAGTCTTGATTGATAGTGGGCCAATAATAGCCTAGGCAAAGGATGCACTTGGCAACTAAATTACCACTAAAATGTTCCCCACAAGTCCTATCATGGACTTGTTTGATGACATGGGAAGTCTTAGTGGTTGTTAGGCATTGGATAAGGAGGCTGTCTTGACCTCGTTTGTAGAGATGTCCCCCTAGAATGGTGTAGTGAGCAGTGCTTTTGATAAAAGCCCATTGTCCATTGCTAGAGAGATTGGGAGGTATGATACAATATGTCAAGTAGTCCACAAGTCGCTTATACCAAACGTCATATGGACTAGAGAGGTTAGGAAGAATTTCCCCCAGTGATGTTGGTTGAGACATGTCCAAGATAGAAATCTTGGGTTATGTTGGTTGAGAGGTCTTGATGAATAATGGATATGTCAAAAGTGTAGAAGTCTGATATTTTCCTTTATTCTTCACAGCTTGGGGCCTAGTGGACACATCAATTGTGTTAATTTCAAATAAAGGAGTGGATGGTGGTAAAGGGACCATAGTCTTGTATGGGGATCCTGATTTAGGTGAAGAGGTTTGGGAGGCATGGGATGGTGTCAAATTTTTGTCAAAAGAGTGGTCAAAAGAAGCCTCAATGTGAGGGGTGTCCTTTTTCAAGTGTTGATGAATAACAACCTTAAGGGCACAACAATGCTCAGTATCATGTCCAGGTGTGTGATGATACCAGTAGATTTTAGTGTCATCGAACCAAGATGGTTTTGATTTGAGAGGTTGATATGGTTTAATAGGCAGAAGAGTGATGCTAGATGACTGCAACAATTGGCATAACATCAAAGCATAGGATCTCCTTAATGGCTTTGTGCTTTTTTTTGTAGTTGGGGTTGACAACTCCTTTTTAGGAGTTGTTTGGTGAGTTTGTCGTATCATCTTTGTGGTTGGGAGCTTGGCCACACGTGTAGATGGCACTTGTTTGATGATAGGTGATGGATGTTTTAGAGGAAGTGTGTTTTTGGTGGGTAAAGGGTGTAATGGAGGTAATTTGTTTTTGTTTTTGATAGATGTTGGATGGAAGGGTGTGGGCCCAAAATAGAGGGTGATGATGATGGTGGGAGAGGAGTTCTCTGATGTGGTTTAGTAGCCTTCTTTAGTTTAGTGTGAGGACTACTATTGGGCGAGGCGAGGTTCAAGTCTACCTTCACTTGTGGGTGAGTGAGGTTTGAGAGGCATGGGATGGTTATGGATTCTATGTGTGGTCAAATAGTGGGGAAAGTATGATCCCCTAATGATGATAAGAAGGATGAGGGTGAGGTAGCTGGCATTGGTGCCATCAAATCATCCTCCAATATGGGAGAGGTTAAAGTAGACTCCCACATGTGAAAGGGGGTTGGATAGAGGACAAATAGGAGAAGAAGGCTCTTCTACCTATGTTGGAAAAATAGGAGAAGAGAGTTCTTCTACCTGTGGTGGACAAATAGGAGAAGAAAGCTCTTCTACCCATGGTAGATAAATAAGAGAAGAAGGCTCTTCTACCTATGGTGGATAAATAGGAGAAGAAGGCTCTTCTACCCATGGCAGATAAATAAGAGAAGAAGGCTCTTCTACCTATGGTGAACAGATAGGAGAAGAAGGCTCTTCTACCCATGGTAGATAAATAGGAGAAGAAGGCTCTTCTACATGTGGTAGACAAATAGGAGAAGAAGGCTCTTCTACCTATGGTGGATAAATAGGAGAAGAAGGCTCTTCTACCTATGCTAGACAAATAGGAGAAGAAGGCTCTTATACCTATGGTGGATAAATAGGTTGATTAACCTCTTTAAATTGTGGGAGAGGTTGGTTAGAAACCATGTCAACTGTGCGTATATTATGCTCTTGAAGGTCATCAACTATGGTCTGAATGTTATGCCGACTAGGGGCTGGTTAGGGAATGGTTGTCTAAAGACATCCATGTTTTGGTTTGCCAGTGCATTCGGGTTATCCAAAACAAGATCCCCCTTGTCCAACATGTCTTGAATGATGTTCTTGAAGGTTTTGCAGTTGTCTGTGTCATGACCTTTGACACGGTGGTAGTGACAGAAGTCATTTTCCCTATACCATGTAGGGATGGCTTTTGAGGGGTCAAATTGAGGTGGTTGAATTTGAGGGAGATTGAGGACTCCCTACTTGATGAGTTTATCCAACATGGAAGTGTATGACTCTCTTATTGGAGTGTATTGATGCTATACATATCATTGTTGGAATTGTTTTGTGATGTATTCTGATGTTAAAGATTGAGACTGATTAGTTGTGGTTGAAGATGATGGTCTAAGGACCACAAAATTTGCCGATCCTTTGGACTTGGAGCTGGAAGAAGAAGGTTTAGATGAAGAAGGGTCATTGGATTTTGTGTTACTATGCAATTTGACCTTTTCTTCTTTGACTGTGTGGAGTTCAAGCTTTCTCGCCATGGTGAAAGCTTCGTCAAATGTGTGGAATGTTTGAACCCACAAAGTAGATGAGATGTGCTTGTCACATACTCATGAAAAGAGCTCAATGAGCTCAGTTTGAGGTAGTGAAAAGGAGAGTTGGTTGATCAGTCTTCTCCAACGGGCAATGAAGTCAGCTATTGACTCATCATCGAATTGTTTAATAGAATATAGGTCCGTGATAGAGACCTTCTTAGTGATGTTAATTGAAAAGTGGTCAAGGAATAGTTGGGCAAGTTGAGTGAAGGAAAAGAGAGAATGACTGGTAATAGAGCTATACCAATCAAGGGTGGTGCCAAAAAGTGACATGGGAAATGTGCAAAGTAATAATGCATCATTGTGTGCTATAAGGTAACAAGCGTGTCTAAACACTCGTAGATGTTTTTGTGGGTCCTCTTTACTCTAAAAATGAGTAAATTTTAGGAGTTCCCATTGGTTAGGATATGGTCGAATAGGTACTAAAGGGTGAATGGGTTCATTGCATATTTGTTTGTATGAAAGAACATTACTTGAACTGGAAATGGATGTCTCAAGGTTAGACATCTTATCCATCAACATCTTGATTAGATCGGTTGGTGGATTGGCATGTGGGACACCCCCTAAGTTGTAAGGTACTTAGAAGGAGTTGTGAGGGGCATATGATGTACTTGGTTGCGTTTGTGTAGGTGCAACATATTGGTAGTTCATTATAGGTACTGATGTTGAGGTTAAGGGGGCTTGTGCCATAAAATTAGAGGGCACAAATTGACTAAGTGCTGCCAAAGGTGGTTGAGTGGTGACAACACTTGTTGAAGGATAGGTGGTCACTCCCGCATTTATAGGTGCAAGAGTGGGTGGAGTATAGACAACCAAGTTCTGAAAATGTGTAGAACTTGGTTGAATTGCTTGTGGTTGAGGGGGTAAGAAAACCCTGATGGAAGTAGGTCCATAAATAGGTGAGGAGGCCAAATCTTAAGTATTGGCAATGGTCAGGTTAATAGTTGAGGTAGTGGCTTGAATGGTCATAGGTTGGGTAGTGAACACTGTCGATATCATTGTCGCTTCAGTTAAGGAGGTTGGCATCCCATAAATAGGGGTACCTAAAGGATCTTGCACTTGGATTCTCATGAGATAGTGTTGGAGAGCCTTGACATTAAGGTAAAGGAATCTCTCAAAGTCTTGATCCCCTTCGGGAATAATTGAAGGTTGATTGGGGGTTGGCTGAATAGGAGTACGTTCAATGTCTGAAGTATGCTCCATTAGGGGACTTGATATGAAGGGCAAAGGTGGAAATGGTTATTGCTTTACGTAGTCAATAAGGGATTTAGCTTGACTATGCATCAAATCCATCCAAGGAAAAAGGGTATTAGATTTCAAAAACTATGTATTTCAGTTTCACAAAACCAGAAGTGGTTAGAATGTGTGTTTGATAGCAGAAAAGTTGGGTTTTAAGCTTATTATTTTGAAAGAAATAATGTTGACAGTGACCGACGTCGGTGTAAAAACTGATGTTAGTTATAAAAAGTTGCTGATGATGGTAATATAACTGATGTCGGTAAAAAAAGTTGCTAACAGTGGTGGAAAAACTGATGACGGTGTCTGTGTATTTCTAGAAACTCAAAAAACTAAAAGTTTATGGAAGAAAAAGAAATTTTGAGCTATTTTTGGTCTCAGAATGATGCGTCCTCACCAGCTCAAACAATAAGATGAAAAAAGTAGAAAATATGAAGGCAAACAACCTTTAAACGTTAAATTTCTAAGAATAAAGTTTTAGAGTCATGGTGGCTTATGCCTTAGAAGAATATGTTTGGAAGTTGGATCTTTAGAACAGGTCCTAAAGAGGAAGTCTAAGGCTAGTTTCAGGTTTTGTTTTGGTGCTCAAAAGCCTATGTTAGGTTCCATACATGGCCTGGTGCTAGGAGCTTGCTCCCCTCACTTCACGAGCCCAGAGCCAAGCTGGGCCGCTTAGCCAATATATACTTCACCTAGAGTTTATACTCTGCTAGAGAACAGAGTGGGTCCTTCCCTTGGTTGTGAAGTCCAAGTAGGATCACCGAGAAGGGTAAAGTATCCGCTAGGTGGTGAAATCCTAGTTGGGCCTTGTCTCAGGTATGTTTAGATGTTTGATTTTGATGCAGTCAGGTTGTGTAACATATGTGCACTACAATTTATTCATAATGCATTTTAAATTACTAGATGAGCTAATATGCATTCAAGAAGAAATGAAATGCAATAGATTTTAGCCCAAATTGAAATGTTTTGTTCAGATGCAAACAAGTGAGGAAAAGGTTAAGAGTATGAATTTTACTACTCTTAGATGCAGAAAAGAAGTGACAAGAAGAAAAAGTTCTTTTTAACTTGTGCTAATGGTGTCTTTTCAAAAGAGAAAGAAAGAAGAAGGATGCAAGAAGAGAAAATTTCCTAATGCACCTATATGAAAGTTTGTTTTAGAAGAAATGAATCCAAAGAAAACTCTAGGGTCCCACCAGGCGTGCCAGAAGGTTTCTACTCATTTTTACTATTTAATATTCAGAAGAAATAAGAAACTAAGATTAATGGTCAGGGGTTTGTACGTACCTGGATGAAGTTGCGCACCTTATCTAGATGATTGAAGGAGCTCCTCTTTGGCTGTGGAGGATGACACCTATAGATAAGAAAGACTTAAACAAAGAAAATGTTAGATAGATATATGGTGGACTGCCAAGCACATGCTCGGTCCCGGAAGTATAAAGACTTCCTGGAGGGATGATAGTCCACTAGTTGATAAAAAGAATGTCAGATAAAGAGAAATAATGAAAGACTAAGAAATAGAAAGTAGACAATGCATACCTATATTCTATTATAAGTCTCCCATAATTATCAATGTCGGTAATTTTGCCAGTATCGGTTGGTCAAGGTTGCCGACATTGGTTAGTTTGCTGATGTCGGTAGGGGCAATTGTCCTTGGACGGGTCTGAGGGTTATGTCCATGGTCAACAAAAGGGTCTGGGAGTTAAAAGGGTTTGTGCAGGGTTGTAGGGAAGTCAATAAGGTCTTAAGAGGGAGTTAGGTAGAGGATAGGTTGTCAAAAAGGGTAAGGGTAAGAGGATGGCTTTTTAGTCTCTCTAGGAAGACAGTCGGGTTAGGTCTGGTTGATTGTATTTAGAAATAGTAAATGGAAACCAATTACTAACATATTTTAAATTACTGAAATGAAAGGCATAAGAATACTTAGCTCTTGCTTGATGAAGAACCAGAGGTGTTGTGACATCCCTATTGTGGATAATGATGAAGTTCTTGTGTAATGTTCTAATTCAATCTAGAGTCATTTGCATAGAGTCTTTGTGGCCAAGGGAGTGTTAGTTGAAGTCTGATGCCTGGTGATGTCTCAGAGTTTGAGAGGAAGAGAGAAAACTAGATCTGAGTGAGAGAGAGCAACCAGTACGAGTCCCAGAGTGATTCCAGCATATAAGAGCCCCTAACTTGATGTTAAAAGTTAGTTTATGTAATCGACGTTGGTGGTTCTGCCAGTGTCGGCTGACATTTGACTGACATCGACGACTGAAGAATGAGTAAAAGGGATAAGAAGCCCATTCTCCATCCACCAAGTGTTTTTGTCATTGGTGAATAGTCAAATGGTGGGGTTATTATGCACAAAGGTTAGTTAGGAGGTTAGGAAGGAGTGAGAATAGGTCTTAGGTAGATGACTTAGTCTTAAGATGAGTCATAGGATGGGAAATGGTCCAAGGCGAGGTGTCCAAGGTGAGGTGTCCGGATGAGGTCATAATTTAAAATAAGTTGTTTATTTTAAATTAATAAGATGTGTAAGGGATTAAGGGGAAGTAAGGGGTAGACACAATTTAGGTGTCTACAGGAAGATTATAATTTATTTTTATTTTAGGAGCATTGAGGTATAGAAAGTGTCTATATCTATGTTTCTTAAGAGACTCATTTCAAGTAGAGAATAAATTTTGTGTGCTTAAGATGATAATGCCAATCAAATAAGTTTTTTGGTTAAGGGGGAGCAACAAGTTCATGAGCTTGTTTCATAGGTTTGTGAAAGAGATGAAGTAAACAGTTAGATTAGGTGGTTCTAGGTGGCTTAATGAGTTTGATGCATTATCAAGAAGTGTTTGGTGCTTATAAATTTCTATGCATTTATTTGTTGTGTGGTCTAAGTGTTATTTTGGTCTGATGGTATGTATGTGCCAATTAAATATTTTTGAGTGCTCTCGATTTTCTCTATTTTTGGTTTAAGGGCAAGAAGGCCTAAAAATTGGTTATAGTATGTATGGGTTGCCAAAGGTATGGAATCTCAATTTTTGGTCCAAAAGTTTCTAATGGGTGTCTCCATGTGTGAAATAAGTTTCAAAGGTGGAGGTCAACCAAAAGGAGGTTTGTTGACCTTGCTTGTTTTGAGTTTCTAGGGTTTTTGGCTATGATAGAAAAGTGGTCTACCTTATGATCTGAGGTCTCAGTGTTCTTTAATTTATTGAATGGGCCAAATGGGTGGTCAAATCAGTCTTCATATAGATTTGAATGTTTATGGTTCTCAAATTATTCAAGTTTTTATCATTATGGAGGGCTAATTGGTTAATAAGTTTGTGAAGGAAATATGTTGCATAGGATGATCTTGGTGTGCTTGAGAAGTATAAGAGTGATCCATATATGGATTTTCAAGTCCTGAAGATGTGTCTACTAAAAAGTGTGGGCTCTACAAATTTCAGGTAGGGCTACAAAAAGGTTAGACATGTCTAATTTGAAGAAGAGTGATTTTTGCTTAGTTTATCCAAAAAGAGAAAGGTATGAATATCTAAAGGTATGTTACTAGGTTGGTCCAGTGCATGTTTCCTACTTTTTATAATGTAGATGTAGAGTTGGTGGTCATGGAAGTGTCTCGAGAAAGAAGGCAGGTAAGCCTACATGGTGGTTCTTCATGGTCTGTGTAGATATGAAGATGCTCAAAAAGTGAAATTTCTAAAAAATATTAGGGGGAGTCCCTTTAAAATGTTTCTTGGTAAGTAACATCATTTTTTAGTTCATTTTTTTGTTCTTTCTTCATTGGTTGCAGTGCTTGATTAGAGAGAGTGTTGGCATGGAGAAAGAAGAGGATGTTAAGACAAGCAGAAGTTGGCTCAAGGTAAGGGGGAGTTTGTATCATATTTATAAGATGGCCCTTTCCTATTTGATAGTATTTACAAGTCCTCAAGATTAGTTGGTTCCCATTTTGTCATTGTGTCAAAGGGGGAGAAAGTTCCTATTGAGGAAAGTTCTTGTTAAGGATAAAGTTCTTGTTGTAGGAGTGCTTTGAAGATAGAGACAGTGAGATATATATTAATATATTTATAGGTGTTTAAATAAATGAAAAAGGGGGAGATTTTTGGAGATTTTTCATGTTGATGTCATGGTGGTTTTGTGTTGAGTGGATGAGGAAACTTGATAGTCTATATGATACTGACAAAGTGTGTGATGTATTTGTTATTATATGCTTAAAAGTGGCTTGGTTGATCTTTAGTATTGACATATATTGAAAGGTTTAGGGATTATTATGGAGGTTTGAACATTTGAAAGGGTCCTATAAAATGTTATATATGATTGGAGAGCTTGTGTGCATAAGTGGAATTCATCTAGTTGATCATAGTTTTCATCTAGACATTGTGGGTCCAGTGGCAAAAAATCTAAGTTGGTAGTTTGATGATGTCACCATTACCATGTGGGAAGGATTAAAGTGGAGTTGGTCATATGGTTTTGATCAATATATTCCCTATTTTTTATATGATAAATACAAATTCATGCATAAAATCAAGGTCAAAGATATGAGGGTGCAAAATTGGCTTCTCAATTAGATTTCATTATTTTCCCATACTTAGCCAAATTATGCAAATTGGCTAGAAAGAGATGAGTAAGCATGTTGATGAGGTCAATATATGCACACATATATGTTTCAAGATAAGGTTATCATATGGTTTTGTTATTTATTTTACCTAGTTTATTTTCACTAATTTATAGATCATGCAATGTAATGCATCAAAAGATATGCATATGCAAAGTTGGGCTTCCAGGTAGATTGAACGTGTTTTCCCATAGCCAATTTTTTAGTCTGGTATAAACAATCGAGTAAGCATTTTTTTGGTATGATATCTTGCATATGTAAAGGTTTCAAGATAAAATAATCATATGGTTTAGTTTAGTTTTTAGCATAGATCATTTATGCTAAATTTGATATCATGCACTAAAGCATGATAGAAATTATGGTTTCTCAAAGTTGGCCTCTCAGGCAGATTTGGACATGGTTGGATCTATGATAAAATTTTATGATAAATCATGTTAATGGCATTATATCTTGCATGTGAAATATTTCTAGGAGTATTGGGTCACATGGTTAAATTTTGTTATGGAAGGAAATCATCTTGTCCAAATTTGAGATCCTGCATCAAATCATAGAATAAGCTATTGAGGTAAAAAAATGGCTACTCATGCATATTGATAGGATCCCCATACTCATTTTTTAATGTGTTAAAGCTTTATCAAGATAAATGGTGTATGATTACTCTAAGGAGTCCAAAGGTAGTGATATGAGGATATCTGCATGAAGTTTAATGTTTAAGCAAAGGTATAGGATAATGATCCAATGGTGAGAGAGTGTTCATATAGTTTGATCAATGGTGAGAATTAATATTTAAAGTTTTGATTGATCCATAGATATCAATAAATTGAATTATTCAATGTTCCTATATTACATGAGATAAGGTCAATGTGATAGTTATTTAATGATTGGCTTTGGTGGTCTATGCATTAAAGATCAAACAAGATCAATGATGCAAGATTGACCTTGAGCTAATATTCCATGAGATTTTAGCATTATGTTCGAAGGTTACCTATGACCATTTTTATTCAAATATTTAAATGTTATATAGGAAAAACTAGAGATCTATTTTTTTGACCATATCTTTTGATAAAAGATGAATTTGCTCATTAAGTAAAAAGTGAAATTGTAGAGGACTTGAAGGCATATCTGGGAATATATATTTAAACATTTTAAAGTGTGTAAAAATATATTTATGAAGCTCCAAAGTTGATTGTGTTTTTGTATATGTTCTACAAATGACTTGAGAAGGGTATTTGATCTTGTGTTGGTACTATTTTGATGTCTCATGATGAATTAGATATTGAAACATGTTTTATACTCCATGAGAATACTTTGTGTGGATTTTTTAAGTTGATCATTCTATCTTGAGAATGAATAATGCTTAATAAGTTGACTATGTGTTCGTTCATAGTGACTATGTGCATAAGATTTGTGTTTGAGTTGTTTGAGCATACATAGAGGTGATCTAAGTTGACTATGATCATTTGAGGATGTTTAACAGGACATAAGGAGTGGACCCATGTATTTTAAAGTGGCAATTTGTTATTTTTTTGCTCGAGGGTGAGCTAAATGGGCGAATAGGTCTCCATAAGACCTATAAGAGACACAATTGCCTTATTAAAAGCGTAGTTGCTTAAGGGTCACCCATAGATGCCATGGCCAACCTATGTGTATTATATTGATCCTTATCTTAGTATGATATATGTCTTAAGGTTTATGACATGCCTAATGGCTAACAAATATGGTGTTGACCAAGATTGCTCTATAAATAGTAGAACCAAAGATGATGGGTTCTAGACTTGTAAGTGAGAGACTAAGGATATATTAGAGAGAGTATTATGTGTGTTTTCATGGAGATAATGAGGGGTTGAGTTACATAAGGATGTGTTTAAGAGTAGATCAATTTGAGGACTATTTGTATGACCTGTAGGTCATAATTTTGTTGGCAGAATATTATTCTTATAGATTGAGAGTGAACAAAGTTGAAGAGAGATAAGCTAAGGTACATCATTAGGTTTTGTTGAAATTTGATAAAATTACACACCACTGAAGGGGGGGTGAATTAGTGGTTAACAATAATTTAATTCAAATCCCAACTCTTCAAGTTATTTGACTAATCACATCAATATGCAAGATAGATGAATGAAAGAACAAATATGAATGTAACCATTACACAAGATTTATGTGGAAAACCCTCATGGGGGAGAAAACCCACTCTCAATTCTTCAAATAAATGGACTAAAATCCTATAATATGATCACAAACTTGAGGCTTTAGTGAAGCACCAACTTCACAAGGAGTACTAACCCATAAAGATGACAAGCGCCAACTTGCCTAAGTTGTTGTGTACCAACACAACACCTTATCAAATGAGCAACTCTTGAACTCTGATTGCTTCCAAATATGATAGATAAACCCTAAAATAACACTCTTTTATAAGTCTTCAACTCCACACAAGTCACCAACAAGAATCTATCTCTTCAACATAAGCAAATAACCCCTTCACAAATCTTTCACTTATATTTAAATATGCACTCATAAATATGATAAAAATAATCAATGCAATAAAAAATTATGATGAGTATAATGAAAATTTTCTTTTCTTAATCTCATAAAAACATTGGTCACCAAGACCCCCAACAACCTTTGCATAAGGTCTTAAAATATCAACACACACGCTTGTGTAGCTTGATTCACACACCCAAAAGGCATAAATTATTATATATATATATTAATATTAATTATGGTCAGCCATATCTCTTTATAAAATTTGAGGAAGAATTATTCATGTCTCCTAAGGTTGGCCATGATCATCTTCACAAGCTTTCTATTCCATACCATGAGTTCATATCACAAACACCTCATAGACGAAGCATAACACTGCTTGTATGACTATATTTGACTAAATAAAGATTATTAAAATATTAAAAATATATAAAAAAAAGTTCTTCAAGGAGTAATCAACACTCTCTAACCATTAGAAACACTTGATCTGACCATTTGCCCTACAAACAAACTCAATCATCCAAAACAAGTTCCTTTTGCTAGCAAAACCATCATGGTCAACTATGAGTCAATCGTTCAATCATCTACAGGTGACTAAGAACAATAATACAACAATGGATAGAGGGAATACATCTCGTAAATCACATAAAAAGCTTAGACCCATCCCTAATCACTAATTAGGCCTTCCAATTCCTCTTTTCACTCTGATCACTCTTTCTCACTTATGGCACCATTTCCTTCATATCGACTAGTCAACTTTAACCTTCTATAAATTTGACACATAAAGATGAATCTTCTTTAAAATTTCCATGAATTTTTGAGACAATTCTTGAGCTTAAACATTCATCCATTAGATTATCTAGTCATTCATAGAAATATTCCTTAGAAAAAAGAATACTATTAATAACCCATTTTATATGGGACCACACACTATTAAGAGACCAAAAATACTTTATCAAAACCTAAATAATTCATATAAAACCTTCAATCATCATCCTAACCTTCCACCATCTTTTTTATCACCTTTAAGCAAGATCTTTCCAATTGGGTCTAAGACTAGGGTTTTAGCACTCAAAAACTTCCTTAGCTTTTCACGATCATTCATAAAGTTGTGTCCCTTAACCCCTAAAAAAATTATTATAAATACTTCTTAAGGACATTCCCCAACTACTCCAAAAATATTATCTTCCCATGCAGACCCTACACATGACAATAAACACAAGAAATTTCTAACTTTTTAATTCAAACTTTGACCTCTAACTTGGTCATTTAATTGTAAAACTCCTATATGATCATATATCATGCATATATAAGCTTAACCACTATGAAATAACTCTTTGACCCTTCACAAAGGCTCACTAGCCCGTCTAGGCCAATAGCCAAGCTATCATGCAAAACACTTTTCACCTCTTGAAAACCATACACCTGACCTCTTAGCACCAAATAAATGTCTAAAATATATATTCCAAGCATATTGAGATCCTTACCATGTCACACAAGCCATAGTGCTCACAACCCCATAAGCAACCATGCATGATCAAGCCTAAAAGGCATAAAGTGACCTATATACCTCATGAAAGCCACATGAAGTCAACCCTTGAGAATATAACACATTAGGAACAAGTTAAAAATCATAATACCAATCTATATTCAACCATACAACATCCACCTTGTACACCCATGCACATTTCTCCAAGTATCACATTGCTCTAAAAACATTAGACAACCATGTTCCATCACTCTAAATTGTTAGGCCACTCTGTCATCATCAAAGCCACTTGAAATTAATGAAAACACATCTACCATTAATATACCAACAATCTCCCCCTTTGTCATTGATGGAAACACTCTTTTTATCTCTCCCCCTTTGCCAAAATGACAAAGTGGACTCCATTCAACACTAAGCACCATAGAAATTAAGCAAGTTATAGGAAACACATGGAATCAAGCTCACCTACAAGAGTACTTTTGAAAATGGACCATTCATACCTCAAATAGGCACAACTCCCCCTTGGAAGATGTTCTCATTCAAAAAATTCTCTTGAACCATCAACATCTTTAGACCTATTACCAATTTTCAAGGCAACATAGCTCCCCCTAGGACCCTGCTTCACTTTAAAGGCTCCCCCTTAGTCTACACACCCCATGCACACCTAAATAACCAAAAAAAATAGCTATCATCAATTCAAACACCAAAATGAACACCACAAAACTAAGCAAGCTCACATACCTTTGCACTAAAGGCACCCTACAAACCACCAAGAGCACTTTAAGCACACCACCATACCTGAATCATGCTTAGAATAGACCAAAAGCATTAGTTTAGAGGTGGAAGTGTTTACATAGGTGATTTTGTGGTGACTCAGCATATAATGTGGTTTTATCCTCTCTACAAGGTAATACTTGCTAAAAGGTCTAGTTGTTGTTGCAACTTAGCTGGATAGGTGCAGTAGTACCTTGTGAGATTGGAGTCTCACTAAAAAGGGATTGTAGTTCTTTGATCAATTGTAGCTGGTCTAAATTGGATCTTATTTTTATAGGATAGTAGTCCAATTGGAGGTTCTAGTTAGTTTTATTCCCCAAGAGGGTTTCCCATGTATGTCTTGTGCTATGTGATTGATCTTACATTATCTCTCTTACTAATTGATATGAATGTTGTTTATGTTTCACGAATGCTTGTGGTAGTTGATTAAGTATTTGTAAAGATAAAATTTGAATTTAGATTATTTGGGTTCACTGATTCACCCCGCTTCTTAGTGATTGTGCCACTAATAGTTTTAGACATGTACTTATTTTTTAAGTTTTTGGACACCTGCATCTTAGACAAACACTTGTTTCAATGCAAGTATCAACTTTTTAAAAAAGTGTCTAGTGTCTAAAATTCATCCAATTTTCAACAAAAAAAACCTATCTTAAAGGCTAGGCTAAGTGATTTAGTGTGAGATATTTATAAAAGGGATTGGTATACATAAAGATAAACCCTCTTTCATTCAAAACCTACAAAACACTTAGAACTCATAGGGTCATATACCTAGAAGCACTCATTAAATAATTAAAGTGAGCCACCCTACCCTATTCATCCTTATTTTTATATCAATTATAGGAGAATCATTTCCATAGGTTTTAAGAATTAAAAGAGTAGTTCATGATCCACATTTTTAAAGTTACAAGATAGGTCAATGTATTTATTTGAGTATCACACCTTGCATCCTTGTGCACACATAATCTAACATGTAATCTAAGACCCTATTATAAGTATTATCTATGTACATAGTGACCATTGATATAGGGGTCTTTAGAGAAGCTCAAAACCATGATCCCACTAATCCATTTTTTCCAAAATCATTTCAAAGGTGAAGAGTTGGGGTCTGATCATTTGATAAAGAGTGACAACCTATGAGTGTGATCTATATACATTAAAATAAAGGTGAAAAAAAACCCAAAAAGGCTTGAGTTAGTCATATCCAAATATAGTTAGTATTCTATACAAGACATCTACATCAAAATTAGATAGCTATGTTAAAGCAACAATACATATTTGATGTAAGTGTATGAGGTGATAAATAATATTTCCAAAATATTATGATTATTCTAGGATCATATTATAGTCCACTTATAATATGATATAAATCACACCTGTATGTGCACAATAAACTAGCAAATTATCATTTATTTCTAATTCATTTATATATCTATCAATAGTTGTAATTTACTATTTTTAGCAATCTTTTTGTATAAATTCATTGTATTACTCTTAGCCTGCTCATTAGGATAGTTCACCATTCTTGTGAAAAAGCTAATCTAATACCCTTTTAACCTAGATAACCCCACACACACACGCGCGCGCACACACACACACACACACACACACACACACACACACACACACACACACACACACACACACACACACACACACATTTAGGGTCAAATAAAATATGCATGGATTTAGAGTTTGTGGTCATAGGAACACAAGTAATTTTCCTATATTGATGTGTTAGAAGTAATGGATTTAAAAAGGGAGGTCCCTTAAGTGGAAATGTCTATTATAGAAAACAATGTTGTCTCATGATTATGTAAAAATAACATATCAATATTGATCACTATATTGTCTACCATTTATCATCTCTTATTTTTGATGGAAATGATCTAGGGTACTATTGACGTAGAAGATTGCACCCTTGGTAAGAGGCTAAGCTCTTGCCTTCTTCACACAACAATGGAAACTCCCCTCTCACTTGTGGGACCAACGAAGCTAGAGCGAAGAGTCTCTAGATAAGGGATAGCTCCCTCTGATGTATCTTTTAGGTTGTGTTTTCTCCTATTGCTAGAAAACAAATGTAAAAGGCGGGGGATGAAAATGGAGAGAGAGATGCTGAAAATAGAACCTAAGCCTAAAAGTAAAAGGTGATACACCAGAAAAGTGATCCTTCCAGCCTGAACATACACTTTTCACCAAAAGAAGTGCCTATACACTTCATCTAAAGTGATAAAACCTTTTGCATTAGTGGGTCAGGGGTCCATGGAGATACAGGGAGGAAATAACTACTAGAGGCGTTCTAGGATACAATACAACAGCCTATCCACTTCACCTACACTCCTCTAGGGACACTTCTGATAGACCTGTAAAAGGAAACTCAAAAATACACTAGACATGCTGAAATCATTCTGTAAAAGCATTAAGAAAATGACTTAACATAGAATCAAGGCATAGACACATACTAAAGATGCAAAACTCAGAATAGAGGTAAAAATGTTGTGTTTCGATTCAAGGTAAATTTTTGGCAGCTCTGCCTTACAAGCCCTAAGAGATTTTTGGGTAGAGTTTACCTTAAGGCTGAGAGTGGATCCCTTCTCAAATTAGAAGTTTAAAATTTATAGAAAGAGGAAGAAAACCTGGCACTTCTTGGAAAGATTTTTGGTGCTCATTTATGCAAGTGACCCATGTACATTCTGAACGTTAGGAAGAGGAAACCACTGTTATTGATGTCATTATTTAGAAAAGGCCTATTGGAACCATACTATACAATCACCCAAATTGACTTGGGCATTCAAACATTAATGTAAGAGCATGTCCACACCTCTTTTCTGTAAACAAACTATAGTTTGTCTCCTCATCAATGCCAAATATAAAAAATAGGTCACACCACTCATCGTTAATAACTCACCTTCCCTTTGCCACTTAGACACTTTGTATTTTCTACTCCTTATCTTCTTCCTACTCTTTTAACCTTTGAGGGTGATCTTCTGGTGGGTCGCTGTGTTCCTTGTGCTTTTTCCATGATTTGGCACTCAAACAGTTCAAAACAAACAACTACTTCACTGCATTAAATTTGACGTTCACATAACCATCACCCTCAGACTCTCCTTTAGCCTCCTGCTTTGCCCTTTTCACTGAGAGTGCATCCACCTTTGACATGTGTCATAGTCCACTACTCGGGCACTTAGAAGACACTTTGAAATGTGGACATTGACATGTGGTAGCTTCTGCTGAGCTGATAATGGGACGTGGCAGTGTCGGCTTACATTAGAGGGTCTTTTGAGAGTCAAGTAGAAGTTGACACGTGGCCACTTTTGTAGAGCCTTTAGCTTCCTTAGAAAACTTTTGGGCCCTTTTCTGGTATTTGCAAACACTGACACTTGGCATGCTTTGCATAATTCTTAGCAACTCATTCGAGCCCACCATAGTCTTCTTTGAAGCCAACAAGAGAAACCCACATATGTTTCCATTTGTTGGCTTCCATTGAGCCCTATAGGGGACATGTGGCACATTTCTCTACTCCTAAGAAAACATGTTAAAGTCCTCCACGGTTGCCACTTGGTGCTTTCCATGCTCTGGCTTCCCTGGTGTAAAATTTGATGGTTTTTGAGATGTCACTGTCCTTGGCAAAGTTCATCAGGCCTTTTTCCATGGCTTTTCTTTGCTTTGGGCCCTTTGGCTATTCTTTGAAACTCTTTCTTGCCCTCCATAAGGGCCTCTAAACCTTGAACTACCCTTTAGCTATAGGGCATGCCCTTGAACCAAGCCATTGAACCAATAATTGGTTCAATGGTTCAAGACTGTGTGCTGAGCCACTTAAACTAAATCGATGATCCATCCATTAAACCAAGTGATTGAACCAATTGGTTGAACCAGTTTAATGGTTCAAAGCTATGCACTGAGCCCGTTAAACTTAGCCTGTGATCTTTCCTTATTTGCTTCTGCTATTGAACCTAAACGTTGAACTGGAGGCATTGAACTTTATGATTGAACTTGTTGATTGAACTAAGTGCTGAACTAGTGCCGCTTGAACCTGTGGTTGAACCAAATGATTGAACTGCTTCGTTGAACTAGTTCAATGGTTTAATGAAGTGCATCGAGCCTACTGAACCCGCTAATGAACCAATGGTGAAACGTTGAACCAAATGATTGAACTAAGAATTGAACCAAGGCATTAAACTAGGTTCAATGGTTCAATGATGCCAAACTTCTTTATTTTCTTTAGACCAGAGCCTCAAGAAGCCTTGTAAAACCCAAAACTCTCTGAACTGATCCTTCATGTGCCAAAGACTAACCTATATAGTCTGTAGAAATCCAAAACCTATAGAGTCCATAGATTTAGACCTACAAAGTCCTTAGATTTAAATAAATTTATGCAAAATCAAAAAATTAAATGGCCTAAAATAGCAGGGACAGAAGGGGACCAATTTTTGGCCTGTTGGGCAAAAAATGGTCAACAAATTAGCGACTCCCAAGGGAAGCATGCATGCTATGCTTAAAGACCAGTTGCCTTGAAATCCATTGGGCATGGAGTTAGATGCAGCTTTAAATAAAGTTAGCAACAACCCCAAAAGGTTTGAGAATAAAAACATGAAGCCTTTTACCCCACACGTAAAGGGAAACACACAAGGCTAAAAAACACTACTTATGCAAACTACACTTAGGGAAAGTAACAAAGAAAACTGAAAATAAACTACTATATACAGCTAACTAGGAATATTCACCTCCCTCTTGGATCAAAGGGAAAATTTCTTAAGTCCCCTTCTTGGCAAGAAGACTTATGGTGGTAGACAAGTGGCTGAAAGAAAATGACCTGATCCTCTTGCCTATCACCTGGATTGGCTGGTATCTGAGTGGATCAAATTTGAACATGCTCCCAATGTATGTGTATCCTATTTGTTCTTGGAATCTTGTTAAATGCTGGTCCTTCATACTGGTGCTTATCACCAAGAAATCAATGGCCACTAGCTTATCACCATTAGCCCTTTGACATGTATAGCTCCCTTGCAGTGCATCATGGTTTGACCCATTTCCTTCTGCTTTATTTTAGACTCTATCAGACTCATCCTCTACTCCCTCTTGGCCTTCTTAAAGAAGGGTGACTGTGGTGATGTCTGAAATGGACTCACAAAATGATTACTCATCCCACAGAACATCACCTCTCTATTCAAAGCTTTCTTCTTCAAGGCTTTCCTCAAGGAAGATAGACCTCTCCTTTTCCTCCTCAAAGATCAAGACCTCTAGATGTTCAAAGGTATTCTCCTGATCTTCCTCCCATTCAGGCTCTTTAGTGTAGTCATCCTCCTCATTGAAGCAATAAGGAATTTCATCAAACAAAGGAGAAGAGAGCTCACCATGCCTTTGTTCCTCCTCATATTGCTGGAACATCTGCATATATGCATGCCCTACATCTTCTCCATTGCTGATGATGTCTTCACAAGAAGCATCAATGATGATTTCTTCTTCATTGTTGCTCATGATAGCCTCTAGAAAATTGCAAATTGGATCTTCTGCTCCTCACTTGCCTCCTACAAAATAGGTTTTTCCTTGAGAAGGGGTGAAGTGGGAAGACCATGTGGAAGAAGAGGCAGTCCTTGAGTTAGAATCAAATGATTCTCCTCTTTCCATTTGGTCAGCACTTCATCAATATTAGGTGTGGCCTAATAGCTCTCTTGAAAGTATGTAGATGGGGTGTGTTCAGACAAGGAATGTGTCATTGGGTCCAAACCATCCATCACACACTGGCTGAGGAATCTCTCTCTGGATTCCAACTCTATAATTCTTCTAGCTAGATCTTCTTGGAAGAGCCTTTGTTGGAGATCATAAGAATCATGGGTAGGATTAGATTTATCTTTTCTAAGGTTTTAAGCAAAAACATTCTTCTCCTCTTTCCTACCCCATGATTCCACTATTCCCCCTAGGTTAGGAGGTTGCCATCAGGGCGAAAGATCTCAGAATTGAAATTTGCCCTTCTAGTTGAAGGGTGACTAGGAGGGCTGCTTGAGGGGATTACATGAATGTTTTGAGCTTGATCATGGTAATATGAAGGAATACAAGGTCCATGATTTAGTACAAAGTAATTATACATCCAAAGGTGATTTCTTAATGGCACCAAGCTGCTTAACCAACTAATTCAACTCAGAGTCACCTTTGGTGTTGATGTAAAAGCCTCTAAAGGCTAGTTGGTTGAAGAACACACCAAAAATTCTTTAACTCTTTGGACACAACTTATCCTAGTTGGTCCCATCGAGCGTGCCAAAAACTATTGATGCAGAAGAATGCACCCTTGGTAGGAGGCCAAGCTCTTGCCTTCTTCACATAACAATGGAAACTCCCCTCTCACCTGTGGGATTAGTGAAGCTAGAGGGGAGAGCCTCTAGATAAGGGATAACTCCCTTTGATGTATATTTTAGGCCCTAGTTTCTCCTAATGCTAGCAAACAAATGTAAAAAAGGGGAGGGGGATGAAAAAGGAGAGAGAGATGCTGAAAATAGAACCTAAGCCTAAAAGTAAAAGGTGATACACCAGCAAAGTGATCCTCCCAGCCCAAACATACACTTTTCACCAAAAGAAGCACCTATACACTTCATCTAAAGTGAGAAAACCTTCTACATTAGTGGGTTAGGGGTCTGTGGAGATACAAGGAGGAAATAACTACTAGAGGCATTCTGGGACACACTGCAGTAGCCTATCCACTTCACCTACACTCCTCTAGGGACACTTCTGACAGACCTGTAAAAGGAAACTCAAAAATACACCAAACATGCTGAAATCATTCTGTAAAAGCATTAAGAAAATGACTTAACATAGAATCAAGGCATATACACATACTAAAGATGCAAAACTCAAAATAGAGGTAAAAATGTTGTGTTTTGATTCAAGGTAAATTTTTGGTAGCTCTGCCTTACAAGCCTTGAGAGATTTTTGGGTAGAGTTTGCCTTAAGGCTAAGAGTGAATCCCTTTTTGAATAAGAAGTTTATAATTTATAGAAAGAGGAAGAAAACTTGGCGCTTCTTGGAAAGATTTTTGGTGCTCATTTTTGCAAGTGGCCCATGTGTGTTCTGAACCTTGGGAAGAGGAAACCACTGTTACTGATGTCATTCTTCAGAAAAGGCCTACTAGAACCATGCTACACAATCACCCAAATTGACTTGGGCATTCAAAAATTAATGTAAGAGCATGGTTGTGCCTCTTTTTTGTAAACAGATTGTAGTTTGTCCCCTCATCAATGCCAACTATAAAAAATAGGTTGCACCGCTCATCGGCAATAACTCACCTTCCCTTTACCACTTGGATGCTTTATCTTTTCTGATCCTTATCTTCTTTCTACTCTTTCATCTCAGGGGTGATCTTCTTGTGGGTCACTGCATTCCTTGGGCTTTTTCCATGATTTAGTGCTCAGACAGTTCAAAACAAACGGCTACTTCACTGTGTTAAATTTGACATTCATGCGGCCATCACCCTTGGACTCTCCTTTGGCCTCCTGCTTTGCCCTTTTTGCTGAGAGTGCATCTACCTTTGATATGTGTTTTAGTCCACTACTTGGGCACTTAGAAGACACTTTGAAACATAGACGTTGACATGTGGTGGCTTCTACTGAGCTAATAATGGGATGTGGTAGCATCTGCTTACATTAGAGGGTCTTTTGAGAGTCAGGTGGAAGTTGACACGTGGCCACTTCTATAGAGCCTTTAACTACCTTAGAAAACTTTTGGGTCCTTTTCTAGTATTCATGGGCACTGACACTTGGCATGCTCTGCATAATTCTTAATAACTCATTCGGGCCCACCACAGTCTTCTTTGAAGCCAATGGGAAAAACCCACAGATGTTGCCATTTTTTGGCTTCTGTTGAGCCCTATAGGGGACATGTGGCATGTTCCACTACTCCTAAAAAAACATGTTAAAGTCCTCGACGGTTTCCACTTGGTGATTTGCATGCTTTGGCTTCCCTAGTGTAAAATTTGATGGTTTTCGAGACGTCACCATCCTTGGCAAAGTTCATCAGGCCTTTTTACATGGCTTGTCTTTGCTTCGCGCCTTTTGGCTTTTCTTTGAAACTCCTTTCCCTCTATAATGGCCTCTAAACCTTGAAATACCCTTTGGCTATAGGGCACACCCTTGAACCAATAATTGGTTTAACGATTCAAGACTGTGCACCAAGCTGCTTAAACTAAACTGATGATCCATCCATTAAACCAAGCGATTGAACTAATTGGTTGAACTAGTTCAATGATTCAAAGCTATGCACTGAGCCCATTGAACTTAGCCTTTGATCTTTCCTTGTTCACTTCTGCCATTGAACCTGCACGTTGAACTAGAGGCATTAAACTTTGCGATTCAAGTCATCGATTGAACTAAGTGTTGAACTGGTGCCGCTTGAACCCGTGGTTGAACCAAATGATTGAAATGCTTCATTGAACTAGTTTAATGGTTCAATGAAGTGTGCCAAGCCCATTGAACCCACTGATGAACCAATGGCGAAGCATTGAACCAAATGATTGAATTAGGCATTTAACCAAGGCATTGAACCAGGTTCAATGGTTCAATGATGCCAAACTTCTTTATTTTCTTCAGACTAGAGCCCAAAGAAGCCTTGTAAAACCAAAAAATCTCTAAACTGATCCTTCATGTGCCAAAGACTAACCTTCAGAGTCCATAGAAATGCAAAACTTGTAGAGTCCATAGATTTAGACCTGTAGAGTCCATAGATTTAAATAGATTTATGCAAAATTAGAAAATGAAATGGCCTAGAATAACATGTATAGAAGGGGATTGATTTTTGGCCTGTTGGGCAAAAAATGGTCAAAAGGTACAAGCAGAAGGCTTTTA
The DNA here is from genome assembly GCA_037957365.1 of Torreya grandis. Taxonomy (NCBI): domain Eukaryota; kingdom Viridiplantae; phylum Streptophyta; class Pinopsida; order Cupressales; family Taxaceae; genus Torreya; species Torreya grandis. The sequence goes on along the minus strand of JARHVA010001344.1, from coordinate 1,838,278 downwards.
CACCCACATAAATTATCTTGCAGTTCATATAAATGTATTAATTTTTATGTTAAGTATGTTAGAAGTTTGCCTAAAAAATTATAATTTTTTTGTATAGGGAAGGACATTATTAAAACCAGAATAGGTAATCTAAATCCTATTTAGGAAAAGTGCAAGTTTAATAATGCAGTCTTAATTATTATTTACCATCCTTGATGTGGTATCAATGTAAAATTTTAGCCACGAAGTATTGGAGGTAGAGATATCTATTTGCAGCTTGAATGTTGACACCAATTATTCATAATGTTTATGCATGCCAAAGTAGTTATAAAAGGGGTATCCTAGTGGATTTAGAGGTAGAAGTCCTGAGAACATATGTAATTTTCCTATCCTAATGTGTTTAAAGTGATGAATTGTTAAGTAGAAGTCCCATAAGTGGAAATGTCTATTGGAGGTAACGAACTTGTCTTTTGACTGCATAAAAATATCATTTCAAGATTGATCACTATATATTCTTCCACATATTCATCTCTTATATTTGATTGACATGATCCAAGGTGAAATTAGAGTGATTTTACATGCACATGCATGCTATTTCAATTTATATAAACTAAATATGATTTCATTTTATTCTTGTTTGAAGTTCTTAAAAACTACCATATTTTGTATAGGGAAAGACATTATTGACATCAGAATGGGTACTCTATCTCCTAATGGCATACTTAGAGGCCAATAATGTGGTCTTATCTATTTTTCTCCAACCCCAATATGGTTTCCATGCCATTATTTAGTAATAAATCCTTAGAGGTGGAAATCTATAGCTGTGGCTTGGAAATATGCATTGTTTCATTTGACTAAAAATCAAAATACCAATAACTACCAAATTATTATCTAAACTAACTAAATGAAATTTGTGATTAAACCTCATTCAAAGGTATATTATAAAATTCACTATTACTATTCATATTTAAGTATCTTGGTGTTAATCTATGGTGCATCCATCCAATTTTCATGCCTCTCTATTAATTCCAATACATGAGGCTAAGTTTATAACCCCAAATAGAGTTTCAACAAAACAATGAAAATAAAATATGATAATATGTAAAAAATAATTATAAAAGGTTAATGTTTCAATAAATATATCCATATAATCCATAAATGCATATAATATGTGAATATAATATATTTTAATCAATGTAATATATGTATACAATGCCAAACAAGTATATATTACCATATAAGAACACAAAAAACATCTTATAAGACATATCCTAATCATAAAAAAACCTCCATCTCTTTGCATTTCTCATAGAAGTCTCTCCTTTGGACACCTTACTCATAGATGGAGCTCCCTTAGATGCTTTAGATTATTTAAAGGTTTAACTATGGGTCCTTTTATGCTCATAGATCACTTATACATGAATCTATTCATATACAAATATTTTTAGGAATATTACATACTAGAAATGTAACCAAATTCATAAGTTAATTTTAAAATGATACAAAATTATTTAAACATGCACTTACCATAATCTAGTGGTCATGATTAATTTTATTTTGATTCTTAGAAAACTCAATGGCAAGTTAAGTTTGATGCACATGAGTGTGACAAGGAAAAATACTAAGATTCATTACCTTATGATAATAAAAGGGGTTAAAACCTACAAATGAATATATAAACATTTAAGCCAATTAACTAAATAATTGAAACATAATATTTAAATTTAAAAATGAAATTATCTTGTATCACATCAACCCTACTAATCATTTGAATAGGAATATCATATGTCATCAAACACCCTTGAATAGATAATAGATCAATGTCAATTATATTTTCATGATTACTAAGGAAAATTATTAAAATAAATCTATATTTACAATTCAACATTAGAAGTTATCATATCTTAGTGAGTTGTTGCATAGATAAAATCACAATAGCAATGTCTATGTCTGCTCTAACCTATACAGATGGAGGAATATCCATAGTGGTTATCAACAAAACATATAAAATATTATTATTAGTTGACCAAGAATGCACGCACATGCACACGCGTGCGTGCGTGCACGCGCGCGTGCACACACACACACACACACACACACACACACACACACACACACACACACACACACACACACACACACACACACACACACACACACACACACACTCACACACACACACACACACACACACACACACACACACACACACACACACACACACACACACACACACACAAGTAAATAAATGTACACAAACCATAATATTAAATAAAAATTAACTTCATATATGTATACATTGATTGGGTAACATCAATATATGTGCTACTGGACAATCCATAATATGGTGTGAAAAAGATGGGATCGTACCTTATTACAACATAAAACATTACACATATATTATTGAAATTTTTATGTAGATATCAAAATTTAATTTTATATGACATACTAGTATTTTACACTTGAGAAATACCAATCATGACTCAACCTTTCAGTTCATGATCTGTCTGTTGCTAAAAGGCTCATGTTCACCATCTCATTTTGCCTAATTAATTATCATAAAATCTAACCCTAACATTCTAATGACATAGACTAAATTTAACCTATAATAAGCATAAACCTAATTTTTATCTTATAAAAATAGTTATAGATCCTCGGTAACTTTTTACCTCATAAGACACTAACATCTAGATTAAGACATTAGCATCGATGTTAGTGTTCCAAATCTAACACTAGTGTCTTTACCTTCCAAATTATGAAATTACAAATCTTTTTATATGTATAGATTTGCCTATTTATCTTATTTAAACCTCATATAAGATTATTTCAAAATGTGTGCTATAAATATAAACAAAGGTCATACATTAGTCATAATAAAATCACCTTCTAAAGCTCACACTAAAATGCTAAAAATCATTTGTGCAATTGACCTATGCTTCCTTATTATTATCTATTTACAAATCAATCATAGGAGTAGTCTTTTTATAAGTCTAAAACATCCAAAGAGAAACCTATGAACTCAATATTTGTCAAGTTACAAACCATATCATTATATGCACCCACATATAACATATTGCATAATTATTCACACATAAGACCACATTAGAGGAGAACTACATCGGTTTAAAGACCTTTTTAGAGTATATGGTTATATAGGTAATGTTAATTGATAAATGGGTATTTTAGGTCAGCTTGATGCCACTTGAGCCCGCTAAACCTTTTTTTACAAGGTGACATACCCTAATTAGAGGACCTAGGGTTTTGAACAAAAGGATTGATTTCAAAACCCTATACGTGTG